>VZRH01001847.1:701838-739783 GCA_013397555.1 Urocynchramus pylzowi
CTGCGCCGCGCCGCTTCCGGGTGCGCCGCCCGGATCGGTCCCTCCGGC
This sequence comes from Urocynchramus pylzowi, assembly GCA_013397555.1. NCBI lineage: Eukaryota > Metazoa > Chordata > Aves > Passeriformes > Fringillidae > Urocynchramus > Urocynchramus pylzowi. Next base: position 701,887 of record VZRH01001847.1, read on the forward strand.
TCCTCCGGCCGCGGCCCCCGGTTCCGCCCGCCCGCGATTCTGTACCGCCCCCTTCTGGGCGCGGCAGCCCCGGTCTCGTTCTGGAGCTCCAAAATGACGTTTATTAAATTGGAAACGAACACCAAAAGTACCGGCACGGCCTTCGCGAGCCCGCAGGGCCACGGCGAGAGGGGCAGCCCCGGTGACGTGGGGGCGAGGGGGACTCCGGTGTCATGGCGGCCCCCGAGACCCGCTGGCCAGGGCAGTGGGGGAGCGGCGCCCGGTGTTTGGGGGGGTTCAGATCCACGGCTTGGGGGATTCAGGGCCCCGCTTTGGTGGGGAGCAACCCCCGGTGTGAGATGGGTTCAAAGCCTCCGTTTGGGGTGGTTCAGGCCCCCAGTGTGAGTATATGGGCAGGTTGAGGCTTCCTAACGCCAGCGCAGCAGGGCCGGAGCCCCTCGGCCGCCCCGGGCGAGGCAGAGCAGGACCTCGCCCCAAAACACCCCCCAGTCCTGGCCCATCCCCACACCGAGCCCCCTGCGCTGGGAGTTGATGGGGTCGGGCCCGTCCCCCTCTTGTTCTCTGTGTCGGAGGGGCTGAGGATCCCCACGGCCTGGGCTGGCAGGGGAGCCTTGCCGACACCCTCAGAGGGCAGAGAGGTGATACAGACAGGGAATGTGCAAGCTGGTTTTACCCTTGGCCCTGTCCCTCTGACTGCCCCGCTCTGGATTCTCCCAATTCTGCTCCTGAGGAACCAGCCCAACTCCAGAGTTTGATTTCCTCTGTTGCTTCCCCGTTTTTCAGGAGCTGGGGCTCCTGACCATCCTCCAGCCCCTGATCAGCTTGCCGGCACACCCTGCCCAAAGCTGCCTCCTGCATGGGATTCACCCCACACCCACAGACAGTGCAAAGTTCCTTTTTTTTTTTTTTTTTTTTTTTTTTTTTTTTTTTTTTTTTTTTTTTTTCTTTTTTCACCTCTNCTTCTCAGATTCACAGCTCACGTGCTCTGGAGGCTCTTGCCCAGAGGGCTATCCCCATATTCCTGCAAAGAGCTCCAGGTCCCCATCCACGTGGCAGCTGTGTCTCTTACCTTCAGGAACCTGGCAGTGGCCACTTCCTTGACAGCCTAGGTCTCTTGGGGTTTGGCTTGCCCTAAAAGACTCAGAAGATAAGCACAGGCCTCCCCAAGCTGCTTGGAGTTAGGCTGGCCCTGCAAAGCTGGTGCCAGCGAGGCTCAGCCTGTCACTGGGCTTTTAATACACCCTTGACCTGGCACCTGCACCCTGTGTGAGCACTGGGTCACTCTCCCTTCCATGGGCTGAGGTATCCCTGTCCCTAGTCATCCTCACAGTCCCCACAGCCCTGCCCAAACACAGGCAGCCTGGTGCAGGCAGGGCTGAGGGGAAGAACAAGCACAGCACCTCTGATCCTCTGCACGAGCCTCCTCTGCGCTCCCAGCAACAATAAATACTAATAAATACAAACTCTTTCACACTTTCTGCTCTCAGACCCGAGACCAGTGTGGGTGGTCTCACTTACAGCTCCAGACTAACTCTTCACACCCACCCACCTCAGCCACAGCCAAGTCTCCAAAGCTGGGAGCAGTGCCAGCAGAAGGCTTGGGCATGTCCCTGGAGTGCCAGGGCTGCTCCTCAGCCCCTGTCCCTCTTGGTGAAGCCCCTGGTGAAGCCCCTGCTGCAAAGCGTGGTGTCCGTGCTGGTCAGGAGGGTGGGTGATATCTCAAAGCTTGCTGGCCCTTTACTCATCTCTCCCCAAAGTGCTGGGCTGGAGGCTCCCCAATTGCCCTGGGGGGCGGGAGTGAAGAAGGTCAGGCCCGGGGTGAGTAGCAGGGGTTCCGTGGCATCTCTGTGAAGGATTTCAGTTCGTAGGGGATCCCCGAATCCACCTCGATCGACTTGCGGGAGAAAAGCAGCCGAATGTCGTCATGAAGGTAGATCTTCCCTGACTTGGAGCTGTGAAACCTGCATGGAGACGAGCAGGGCAGAGGCACCTCAGGCTCCCTGGGCACGGGCAGAGCATCCTCACTGAGGGCAAAACCCCCTTGAGTACTTTGGCCCCCGGTCAAGGTAGCCTCCCTCTGGATGCCTGGAGAGGGACAGAGACAGCTGCCCTCGGGCAGGGGGGCAGCTCCAACCTCCCCAAAGGAGCAGCTGGTCCCTGCTCCTCCCCAGTCCCTCCTCCTGTCTTGCAGGCTTGGGACATGTCAGAGAGGAGCCCAGGGGCGAGCTGGGCGAGTTGCCCATCGCCCTGGCATGCTTTACCTTAGATGCATCAGGTAGCAAAGGACCCTGCGGGGTGGGCTGGTGCCCAGTGGGTCACTGGGGGCCGCTGTGGACCCCTCCTCCTCCCCCACGGGCACCAGGAAGATGCGATGGCGCAGGAAGGTCATGTGGTTGGCCGGCATGTCCTGGAAGTCGTATGTCACCAAGAACATCTTCACCACAGTCTTGTTGGGGTTAAATAAGGTCTGGGGGCAGAGGGGTAGGGAGTGAGACTGAGAAGGATGCAGGGCAGAGATAGGGCATCTGGGAGCAGAAGCTGCTGGACTAAGGATCCAGAAAGCCCCACACAAGTCCTAGAGGGCTTAGCCTGAGTGTCACAGGTCAGTCCTTTCCACCCACCTTCACACCTGTGCTCCTCTTCCATCATATCCCATTCCCACTGCACATACACACTTTCCTGCCAAAACCCTTACCCACCTCTTCCTTCCCTGATTCTCCCATCACCTTGCCTCCCTGACAGCATCTTTGGTACCCTGTGCTCCCCTCTGCTATGCTGTCTTGGTGGCCACATAACCTTTCTGCAGGACACACCTGTTCCAGCTGCTGCCCTGCCTAACAACATCATGGAGCACACCCCTCAGGCAGGGCAACCAGAGCCCACCCAGCCCCATCCCCAAAGTGCTACTGCAGGCCAGGGAATGACTCACCACTTGGATGGTTCCAGCTTTGGGGACACTGTAACCCTTCTTTCCCAAGGCCTCCAAGTCAATCACTCCCTGGGGCAAAATAAACAGTGTGTGAGAGAGGGAGAAAGCCGAGGGAAAGCCCAGCTGGGAACCAGTATGGGCCTGAGACTCCCTCTCTGGGAACACCTGGCACAAGTCAACAAGAAGACCTCCAGCTCAGTCCCCCTCCAAACCAGGAGCAGAAACAGAGAGGTGGTGACAAGAGAGGTGATGACAATGACAACCATGAAGCAGCAGGGCCTGTGTATGTTCCCTCTTCTTTCCCTTTTTGCTTTTTTGGCACAGGCAGCCATCTCCAAAAGCAGGTGGCTGCTTGAGCCACCCTCTCCAGCAAGAGGCTGCCCCAGGGTGCCAGGGTACAGCCCCCCAGCTCCCCCACATCCATGTACCAGGAAAGGCGAGGGCGCGCTGTGTTCAGAGATGTCGAAGTAGGTGACGTCAACAGGCAGGGTGACATGCTGGGGACAGTAGGAGCCACTGGCACCGATCTCTGCCGTGAAACCCTCGATCCTTCCCGATGGTGCAAAGCGCCCCTTCAGGATGGACTCCTGAGAGGGAAGGAAGTGTTAGGGAATCTCAAACACCAGCCCCACCCCCTGCCTCCATGCTCCAGGCGAAGTCATCCCCATCTCCACTGCACCCAAGTGACTGTTTGCCTTCGTGTGCCCAGAGACCTCACTCTGAGACAGACCCACCCTGAACTGCTGGGACAACACCAGCCATCTAACATAACAGGGAGAAGCAGTCAGAGTGCCTCAGCTCAGCCTCACAGCACCGATCTCAGCAGGTTCCACCCAAGGATCTGCTGGCTGAGCCATGCTGCTGGTGGGTCTGTGTGGTGGCAACTGCACACCAGGCCTTTTGGGGACAACCAGCCCAGCCCCACACCAGGGCTCCCATCAGGTTCAGCTTCTCACACTCATCACTAGCCCTGGGTGGAGCCCCCAGGACCCACCTCCCCCCAGCAGATAGGCACTGTTACCTCAAAGTTGCCCAGCAGAGCATGGCTGACAGTGGTGGTGGCCCAGGGCACTGTGGGGGACCTAGTGCCCCTCCGGAGGCTGGTCCGGAGATGTCGCCTAGGAGTGAGGAGAGAAGACTGGTGTTGGACTGAAGAGCACACAGCCCTGGGTTGTTCATGTCCCTGGGAATGTGGATCCCTCTCCAGGTCCCCCGTACCTTTGCTAGGGGTTGAACCCACTTTCCTACATCCCAGGGGAAGAAGAAAGACCACACCCTGCCCCAGTCTGTGGTCTTATGGAGGGGAGATACCTGGGCCAGGGCAGGGAAGAGGACTCAACCCAAGGTGAACCTCCCATGGGGCTGCAGGGCACTGAGGTGGGCAGGCACCCTGAGCCCCCATGTCCATCCCACAGGGCTGCCAGGACACTCACGATTTGAGGCGCAGCCCACTCTTCAGCCTCCTCCCGACCGCAGTGCTATCTGAAGAACTCTGGAGGGGACACGAAATGGAGAACCATGTTAGGGCAGCAACCAGGGCCCATGCACCCCTGGGAGGTGCCATCATCCCTTGCCCTGTCCCATATTCCCCTGAGGGTCCCAGCAGATGGGACATGCTCCTGTCCTTGGGCAGCCATCAGCAGCCTCTGGAGGAGTGGCCAGCAGAGCAGCACAAGGACTGGGGTGTCTGGTGGGGACATGGGGCTGCCCAAACCCTGAAGTGGCTCCACTGGGAATGAGGGTGTTGGTACCCAAGGGTACAACACAGTGTTCCCTCTTTACGAAGCAGGTCTCAGGAGCAGTCCCACTGACAAGACATCTGTAGAAAGAGCCATACAATGACACCCCCTTGCACCTCCTAGGGACTGGTGACACCTACAAGGACACTCCCCGACCAGCCTCGGAAAAGTTCTGTCCCCTGGTGATTCATGCAAAGTCCTCAGCAGTGCCACCAGGCAGAGGGGTGTTGCCCACCCCTACCCAGCTAGGATCCTACAGCTGTGGGGTGGGGGGTTAAAGCCGCAGTCACACTGCAGCCTCCTTTTAAAGATGTCCCTATTTCAGGGGCTTTCCCTTCTGGAAGCCACACAAAGGGTAGCACAACACAAAGGGATGATGGAGCTGGCTGGCATGACCGGGCGGGAAAACCCAGGGAAGCTGCTGGAGGGCTTCACTCTGCAAGGACAGTGCTGGGGGCAGCTGGGATGGAGGACACTCATGGAAAGGGCAGGCAGCAATGGAGCTGTGTGCCAGGGATGGTGTGTCCCAGCTCCAAGCAGCAAGAAGCCAGGGTAGCTCTGACATCAGTTCCTGGGGGTCCCCACACCATGGGATGCCCCAGAGAAAAAGAAGGTGCCAATTCTGGCCTGAGCCTGCTGCAGCCTCAGCTGGCAGGCAGGGGGCTGATAAGAAGAGCAGGGTAACAAAGGAGGAATTGGAGGCAGCTCCTGAGCTCCCAGGGAGGGTTGCAAACCTCACGTATCTGCCCCATTGATGAGAGCTTGTGGCACCTTGAGCACATGCCACAGGCACCTCAAAACGGCAGAAAAGCCAGTGGCACCTCTGCACACAGCACTGGGCTCCTTGGTCAAAGCATGTCCAGTCCCACTGCCTGCCATCGGACACCTGCTCTAATGGGCATCACGGCCAGGAGTTCAAGCCATCCCACACATCTGCCTTTCTCCTCATCAGGCAGGCAGAGGCCAGCCCTCTTCCCAAGCTTGCTGGTATATCATGGCTCAACATGAAGCCATCAGACACCAAAAGTGGTTTCATGACATGTCCAGGTCTCACTGCCATGGGGAGGTTGTCTCCTGTCCAATCAAACTCTCCATGAGAAAAAGCTGGTTGCATGCAGAGGATCCAGTGACTACAGGATGTCAAGAGCTGGTTAAAACAGACCATGTGTGTCAGGGCTGACTGTCAGCTGCTGCCTTGCTCACACCACAACTCAGGGACAGGACAGGGCATGGTGCCACAGTGGACCGCATTGCCCACAAGCACAGTCCTGAGCTCTGGGCATCCCCAGGCTCATCCCCTGCTTCCCCCCATGAGCAATGCTCACCTTGGCTGCAGGAAGCAGGTGATTCCAGAACGGAGCTCCCTTGGCGTCAGTGCTGCGGCAGGCTGAGGGCACAGGATGGCGTGGCAGGACCCTCTTCTTCCTTGCTGGTGGGGACAGGCTCTCATCCTCAGAGCAGGAGTCGGCCATAACCTCGCCAGCGGGCAGCAACTTCCTTTTGGCTGGGCAGGTGCTGCTGAGCTGGCTGCTCCCACATGGTGTCATCTCCTGGGAGCTCAGGTTGCTGGGCTCGGGACTGAGTGCTGTCTGCGGAACTGGGGACTCCCTGCACCCATTGGCCACTGCTGGCCCTTCTGCTTCTCCGCCAGCCCTGCTGGTGTGAGCTGGGCTGCTCCCTGGCTTCTCTCTCCTCCCACCAGGGTCCAACTGGGTTGTTTGTGCAATACTGTGCAATTCAAGGTGAAGTACATTGTGGCCACTTGCCGGCTCCCCATTCTCTCCATAGTCTATGGGCTGATCCCCTGATGAGACAGGGCAACTGTCTCTCATGTGCAAAGTACTGCAAGCAATGTGCTGGGGCCAGGAGGAGGAGGAGGAAGAAGAGGAGGAGGAGAAGGAGAAGAAGGAGATATCCTGTGACTTTTCCTCTCTGCTGGCCTTGGGGCTGTGGCTAGGGCTGCCCTCACAGCGGTGCTCCACCACCCGCAGCCCACTGTGGGAGAAGTGCTGGGCAGAGCCACAAAGGGAGAGCTCTTCCACCAGCAGACCATCCTCAAAGGTATCGTCATCATCCAGGGAAGGCTGTCCAGGGCCCCCATCCACCCCCCTGTCACCCCAGTGAGTTCGTTTGGGATCTCGCCCCCCCTCCAGAGTTCGCTGCTCGGGGTATCCCCTCTTGACCGCCGGCCGGGTGCCTGCCCGCTGCTCCGTGCTCTCAGAGGAGCTGGAGAGATGGGAGAAGATGGACACCTGGTAAACCTTCTGGCGCTTGATCTCTGTCTCATTGTAGCCCATGAGGATGCTGCGGTGGGGGCAGCACTGTGAGGAAGGCTCCAAGGGTGTCTCCCCCCTGGGCCGGGACAGGCTGGGCTCCGTGCTGCGCTCCGGGGGCAGAGATGTCTCTGTGTGGATGTGCCTCATGGAGCCTCACTTGCTGGGACTCCGAGTGGAGCCCATGCAGCAGCAGGAGGGGGACTGTAAAGTGCCACAGGTCAGGGTGCAAGGGCAGGGGGTGGGAGCTGGGCCCCCTCTCACTCAGGATCTCTGTGTGAGCCCTCTACTATGAGGTGCTCTGCAACACAGCATCTGGAAAAAAAGAGAGCAGAAGGATGAGGATCAGCACCGGATCTCCATCCTCATCCAGGCTTCTGGCTGCAAGGGACCCACGGGGACATGGCTCCTCACACAGCCCACTTGAATCTCCCTCCCCAGGGACAGGAAGAGGAATGAGGCTGATCTGCCTTTCTGGGAAAACCTGAGGCATCACCCAGCAGCAGGTTCAGCACACACTTCCTGGCTCAGGCAAGGAGAGAAGTCTCCAGACAGGCAGGAGACACCTGTGGACAAGTCTGGACAGGTGGGGAGGAAGAGGCCTGCCCTCTGCCAGGGACACACTAGTGCTGTTGTGGAGCACAGGAGTCAGGCAGGTCTGACCAGTCCCAGGGGCTCAGGCCTGTAATCACCCCTTTGGGCAACAGCAGCAACATCTCCCAGTGCTGGCCAAGACATCTTGCCCCAGCCATGTGCACTGAATGAGGCAGGGCTGGTGCCAGCCCCACGGCGGGGACAGGAACCTGGCCTAACATCCCTGTTACCTCTGCCAGCTTGGATCAGGCATCTCCAGCACTTTAATCAGCAGCTGGGAGGTACCAGGGCCACCATCCACCCACTCCTGCCAGCTCCAAGGGCCTGCCCTTCTCTGTGCAGCATGGTGCCTCACTTTTGATTTTTGTCCACTTTGAGAGCTGTGAGAATCCTGTCCACATGTTGGTTTGTTTCAGGCATGAAAAATACTGAAATGGCTGCAAGAGCTGAGAAGATGCAGGAAAAGTCACCAGCAGACTGAGGACAAACTGCCCGTGCCTGGCAGCTCTGCTTTTTGCCTGTCTTTGCAGCTGTGCCTGATCTTGTGGAGCAAGGGCTTAGGGACAAGTGAGAAATAGGGAAATTACCTTGATCCACTTAGGGACAAGTGGATCAAGGCTATGTGGAGAAAGAGCCTGCATATGCTATTTTGACCCTGCTGGGAGGTGGATGTGAAAATGGCAGGCCAAGGTGCTTGAGACTAGGGAGTCTGTTTAAAAGGAGTGATAAAAGGTATAACCATGCACCAGGATATGTTGGGAACTGACTGGCTGGACAGCAGCACAATAGAAAAGGCCTTGGGGGTCCTGGTGGGTGCCACGTTGACCATGAGCCAGCAATGTGCCCTTGCAGCAAAGAAAACAACAGTGCACCACACACAGGATTAACAGCAGGGTGAGCAAACTGATCCTCCCTGTCTGCTCAGCGCTGGTGAGGCCACGTCTGAGAGAGTGCAAAACAGGGATACTAAAAAAAATTAAGGGAAAGGAGCATCTGTCCTATGAGAGCTGGGACTGTTCTGCCTAGAGAACAGAAGGCTCAGTGAGATCTCATCTAGATATCTAGATAAGAGGTTCCCTCTGAATATCAGAACACACCATTTTGTTTTACCATGACTGAGCACTATAACCAGTTACCTAGAGAGGCTGTGGAATCTTCATCCTTGGAGACAGACAGAAGTCATCAGGACAAAGTCCTGGGCAATGGCTCTAGATGGGGCTGGTCCGGATAACCTCCAAATGTCCCTGCCAACCTCAACCCCTCTGTGTAGCCCACAACACTGCAGCCCAGCCTGGCTGCCCCCACACTTACTTACCCCTGCTTGTCCCTGGATTATCCTCCCTGCCCCGCAGCAGGCAGCTGCTGGCACAGCTAGCTGAAGGCACCTGCCACTCAGGCACCCCCCAGAAGCGGCGTGGCTGCCGTGGAATGGCTCCCACCATCACGGTGTGCCTCCAAACCTCTGCAACGTCCTCTCCAGCTCTTCAGTGTCCACAGTGGCTCTGAGGGGAAGGAAAGGGGGAGATGCAGGGCTGGGGTGATTCAGATGCTTCCTGGGAGAAGGGCAGGAGGGTGCTTCCTGTCTGCAGGGTCACGCAGGCAGGGAAGGCAGCATTTAGGCTCAGCCTTTCCCAGCCTCCCAAATCAAAGGCCACATACATCTCAGCCACCTCAGGCAGCGCTAACACCTTGATTTCCATTTAAACCACAAATATTTTAAGCTAAGCTGTGAACTCTCGTACCTGGCTTGATTTTACATCCCTTTTGCATGCCTTTCTGTATGAAACCCTGTGCATAGGAACAGATTCCACTTTCTTTCTGGCGACCATTTCATGCCTTGCTTTCCAAGACACTGCAGCAACCTCTGGGCCTCCAGCTAGCTCCTGGTCTCATGTTCACCTCCTCCCCCTTCCACCCACAGCACAGGACACTTTCTGGCCCTACAGATAAGGAGAAGAGCTTGGAATTGTTTTCCTCCAATATGAGATGACTGTCAGGGAAGGCAGAAATGAGGAGCCTGACAGCCCTGAGCCATAATGGCCCCCCACCAGTTTTCCCCAGCACAAAGACAGCAATCTTTTCATGTGCACAGCACTCACCTGTTCAGATGTGCCCTTGATGCACAACAGAGATTTGCAGATGCAACACAGCTCCCCTGTGGTCATAATCCACGGGCACTGCAGCTTTGATGCCTGGAAGAGGGTGTTGAGAAGAGTCAGCTGAAGCAGCGGCTCATGGTGCAACACCTTCAGAGTGTGCAGGAGCCCTTGGGCACCTCCACCCTCAGCAACTCTGTGGCAGAGGCAGCTCATGGTCTTCACCAGCCCTGGCACCTCCAGCTAAAGGAGGAAATTGTGTCTATCCCTAGGGACCATGCCCTCCACAAATGGGGTCTCACTGCAGCACCCATCCAGCAGGAAGTCACTATCTGGGCACCCCAAGCCAGTAGTGAGTACTGCTCTGAAGGCTGGAAACAGCAGGGCCAGACAGATGAACAAAAACCCCAAATGGATGCTCAGAGGCAGCAACACTCAAGTGCAATCCCCTTCTGGCATCCTGGTCTGGTAAATTCTGCATCCCTGCAACTTGCACGTGGGAAGCCGGTATCAGCTGTGCTCACTGCCTGATCTCACCTGCCCCAGAAAACAGGCTGTTCTTTCACTACATTTCCAATAAGATTTGTAATTACAGGCTGTCATGACCAGTCTCTGAGAGCTGGACAGCTCAAAAGCCACCACCACTGCTGGGAAAGGGCACTCCCAGCAACCAGCCAGAACAGGATCTGTTGAGATTCAATACGACTGCACCAAAAAGCACTTGCAGCAGGGAAAATCAGTGCTGCAGCATGACAAACCATGGGTCTAAAACCTCAACAAAAGCTTGTTGTAAAGACCAGCTCCTCCTGGCACCCCATGTGGCCTGCACCAAAGCAGGTAGGAAAGCAAGTGAATGCCCTCAGTTGTGGGCAGATGCTGAAGTGGTAACATGCTGTGCTCTGCCTGCCTGGAAGGCTGCTGTGTCCCTCCTCCATCCCTGAGGGAGACTTGTACCATGACTTGTGTGGCACTATCAACCAATGGGAAGCGAAATCAGCAACCAACAGCAAGAATCAGCCTGGTGCAGTGGAAGAAAGAGTGTGCCCATGCCAAAACAAACACACAATTTCACCTGCGTCCTTTCATTCTCTTCCCCGTGTCCCACTGAAGTCACAGCCATTTTCTCCCTGGCAACAGCTGCCTTTCAGGAGAACAGATGAATAAGGACAGGCTGACCTGCTAGCACCACAAACCCCTCCCAGCTGAGCTCTCAACACCAGTCATCAAGTGCTGCCAGCACCAGCAGCTAGAACAAGGGCTACACCACCTTTCACCAAGCCCAGATACTGTTGTTTGAAGCATCATGCTGGAAAATGCCAGTCCCATGGCAGGGACAGGAAAGTATCACCCAAAGTGTCTCCAAGTACACCATAAGATCTCCTTAAACATCCTCCTGGAGGAATGCCCAACAGCCTGGGATGGGCAGCAGCTGGGGCATAGCTCTGCTTCTCACCCTCCTCAAGATGCAAGGGGCTGTATCCCAGGGAGGTTCTCTTGGCACTGCCAAGTGCCTCCCTGGACATTTCCTCCCTGCTGAGAGCCCATCCAGCTCACAGTAGAGCTCAGCCTCTGACAGCACCACAGGAGTTCCCCACCTCCCCACAGAATAGAACAGCAGCCCTGGGACCACAGCCTCCTGCACTCCAAGAAGGCACAGGGAGAAGGCACCTGGTCACCTCTGCCTTCTCCTGTTCTTGAGCCAGGCCTTGCCAGAGCCCTAATTCTGGCCACAAGGATGGGACAGAGCCAGGCCCAGGGCTTCACCAGCTCAGCTGAGCAGCACAGGTACCATCCCTCTGGACACAGCACACGGGGCTCCATGTGGCCACACCAAGGGTTTGGCCCCTCCTAAGCCCACATGATTTTTTTTTTTTTTTNGCTCTAAAATAGGACTCAAAGAGCTTTGTCTCTCAAGGAAAGCCCACCCAGAGCTCTTCCACTCTCTGCCCTGCTCCTGCCAAGGCCCCCTCATTGCTTAGAGAACAGGCAGGGCCCTGTGCTTTTGCCGAGATCTCCCAGTACCTGGATCTGGAGCTATGCCAGGCTTCCCTCTATTTCTTTGCCTGGGGAAGGGCACCACGCTTCAACACCCAAAAAATACCCAGTGCCAAATGACCTGCAGAGAGGGAGCGTGTCCCAGGCACTGGGGCAGAAACAGTGTGTTCCTTGGGGACACCGAGCCACCAGAGCCTGATGTGGAACAACACAGCCAGGCCTGGTGGGGGTGGGTCAGGGACTTGGCTTACCTGCTGGTTCCATTCCTATTAGCACATCCAGGGGGAAACCAGGATTAACAGACCATGGTCTCAGTCTGGAGGCAACAGAGCAGGATGGCGAGTGAGGACGGGCTCCTGGCTGGGCAATGCAGCAGCGGTACCACATGCCGGGCTGCAGCCTGCAAAAGGATCTGTTGCTGTTCGAGCTGTACTGTGCCAGCCAGAGAGGAAGCAGGATGAGTGTGGGGCAGGGAGGTTATCTGTCATGAGGCAGAGCCCTTGGGAGCCTGGCAGGGCCAGTAGCACAGCACCAGTGTAAGGAAGAGAGCAAGAGCTGTGCTTGAAGTTGCCACACTCATCCAGGGGAAATCCAGTGGCTTCCCAGAGCAGCACTGCCAGCCAGTCAAAAAGGACTAATGGCCAGTGGACAAGAAGATTTTACCTGGGCACTGCTGCCTGGGACAGAGCACAGCCTGGTGGCTGGCAGGGCCAAGAGGGGTCTTTGCAGAATTTAGACCACAAAGAACGCCAAACCAATGCCTAAGTGGCTTTTGCTGCCTTCTCTCCTGCTTCCTCTTGTGGGAAGTGCTATGGAGAGACATTGGTGGCCTCATTGGGAGTGAAGCAGGAACCACATAGCCAGGAAGGAGAAGGGCCATCATTAGAAGAGGGTAAATAATCCTCCTCAGAACAAGCAGAGTACAAGGCAAGAGAAGAGGCAACAGAAACTGCTGGAAACAGACTGTCTGGAGGATAAATCATAACTCTATTGGTCCTATCTGAACCCAAGAAGAAAGAAGGAAATCTAAGCAGTATGAGCACAAACCCAGGAGCTCCCTGGCACAAGCTGAGAGCAGAGCTTGTGAAGTGCCAGCAGGCAGAAAGTTTCCGTCACAACCCTGAAGGATGGCAGCACTTACAGCAATGCTGCCACCAGAGAAGGGTTCCTGCACAGTCTGACAGATCAGACATCTCACCATCAGGAGAGAGACAGACGTGAGGCTGGGGACTACCTTAGCACTGTAGCAGAGGTGGCAATCCCAGGGAGAAGCTAACTAACGAGATGCTAGAGGAGCAAACTGTGCCTGAAGGGAAAAATGACCACTGGCCATGGCTCTGGCACTATCCTGGAATTCAGGTTGGGGATGAAGGAGCTGACACTTGGTGGAAACAAGAGGGAGGAAGAAGGAGAGGGAGAGGAAGTGGATTCAGAGGGAGGGAGCTTCCTTGCCCCACTGCAAGAGCAAGTGCTGCTCTCGAGGGTCCTCAGGAGGCCTCCTGCCATGCCAGATTTATGCAGCTGCAGAGCCTCGTTCAGCGCTAGCCCCTGCTAGGAATGGAGAGGAAGCCCAAGCCCAGAGAGGAAGGATGGGGCAAGAGGTATTGGCCATGTCACAAGTGCAAACTCCTAGAAACCACCAGACAGCTTTCACAGAGTAAAACCTCCCTGTACCTACAGCACCATGCCCCTGAGGTGCTGCTGCTCCCTCCCATCCCTCGGGAGGAGGCACTGACAGGGTGCAGAAGCCCCCAGAGACAGAGCAGCCCTCTCTGCAGTGCATTATGCTGGGGCTACAAGCTGCAGCAGCCTCCTCAAGGGCTGAGGTCTGCTCAGCAACATGCAGTGCCTCCCCAGCCCGAGCACCACACACAGGTGCCGCAGGGACTGAGCCCTTCCACTCGGCCAAGTCAGGATAACACAATGAAACCTCTCCTGGGAGCTGGGGGAGCCAGAGCAGAGCTCCCAGCCCAGGGACTTACCCCTTCCCTCTGATGCCCCTCGTCCTGGCACGGATCGCCTCCGCACACCTTTCCCAGGTGCCTGGCTTGCACACGGCGATGCTGACAATAGCCTGCGGCTGGGAAGGGGGGTGTACAGGGTCTGCAGGCAGATCCTACTATGCGACAGCCACCTGTGTAAAGCTCTTCCCCCCGTCCAACCCCCTCCCCGCCGACCTCCCTTCCACGCACGGCTGCCCCTCTTCCCAGGAAAGCGCAGTCAAAGAATGGAAAGCAGCTTAAAATCCGGCAGGACAATCGGGCAGCTCTCCAAGGCCGGCAGCACCCCCTGCCCACCCAGCCCAGCAGGTTCAAACCTCTGCGATACAGCCCACGGCCGCCCAGCTCCAGTGTTCGACCGGGAGCCCAGGAAACCTGCAGCAGGCAGGGCAGGGAAATCCCATGCAGCAGCCGCTTACGGGGAGGACAGCCCAGGTTGAGGACAGACCTTTGTCTCTGCCTGCCTGTCTCGCTCGCTCGCTGCCGGAGGAGGAAGAGGGGGGCGGTGGCGGACAGCGAGCAAAGATAACACCCCTAGGAGGGATGTCACAGCCACGTTAATCACTTGGAATTCCAGCCAGCGCGCCGCAAATATGGGCAGCAAATGGAGATGCTCAAAGCTCTAAAATAATTGGATCCTTTCACAAGAGCCGAGCCCAGAATCCAGCACAGGAATTCAGTCCCCGCTGGAAGTCGAGAGATCAAATACATGGAGAGGCAGGCACAGCAGAAGCAATCCTCAGCCACCGCTGTATCCAGCTCCATAGCCTTTGGCGCTGCTTTAATCTCAGGTGCCTTCCCAGCGGGAGCGAGGGAGGACCACAGCGGAGAGCCCGAGTGCCCAGCTGAGGACCGGCCCCTTCCCATACAACTTACTCGACTTGTGGCAAGGTGCAGAAGCGCTGTCAATGCAAAAGAGGGTTTTGTGAGGGAAACCAGCTGCCTCGAAGCCTTGCTCGACCGGAGGAACACTCCATGAGAAGGAGACCCCTGAAGCTGCTGTTTGGCCTCCGCTGCCCTGCAGGGGAGATGCCTGGCCCGGCAGGATTCCCAGCCCGCATCACATTCCCGGCGAGACGCACACGCGGCACATGTAGGCTCCTGCTCGGCGCCTCAACGGCAATGAAAAGGCACAGAGGCTTCTGCCAGAAAACAAAGAGGCAGCGGCAGAGCTGGGGGTGGGGAAAACTCTCCGCTGCCCAAGAGGATCCCTGCAGAGGCAGCAGGATGCTGCTAGGCTCCACCGCAGCTATTCACCCCCATTAGCCCGAGGTGGCACCCACTTGCCCGACACAGGGAGTCGAGGGTGGGCAAGCCCCTCTTCCCCTTCCCGAGGCAGCACCCGGGTGAGAAGTGCTGGAGGACATGAGCCAGGCCCACTACAACAGCTGTCCACAAACAGCAAATTTCTCTGTGCTGGCTCCACATCATAAAAAGCTGTGTCTTTTCACCTCAGGGTAGCTGCTGCACAGGGGAAGGTGCAGCCAGCACCGCACTGGCAAGTCCTGGGGAGCCCCATGGCATTGGACTTGGGGCAGCATAGCGGCCTCAGCAGTCACTTTGTGGCAAGAAAGAAGGTGAAAGCAAGCCCCTGGCCACACAGGCACTGGGACATGTCAGCCAGCTCCCTTCCAGCCTTCCTGTCCCTCTTCAGGAGTGCTGGCCTCAGGACAGGCCCAGCCACTGATGACCCCTGCAGACTGGCTGCTCCAGTCCAGAGCTTGGTGCCAACTGAAACCAATGGAAAATTTTCCACCGTGTGATTACTAAGTCACATGCCTGTGCAGCCAGTCATAGAATGGCTTTGAGAAGGCAAGTGGATCGGGCCAAGGGCAGGGACCACTTCTGGTCTGCACATGCATGACACCTGAGGTCTCTGGCCATGACCAGGGCACCAAAGCACTGTCACAGTTCAAGTTCAATAAGGATGTTTGTCCAAGCGACGCATTCCCCAGACCCAATATGGATGAGGCCCTCACCATTCTAACTGATCTACAAATTTTAGCACCAAGAGTCCCTTTTATCTGATCTCCCAAGAGGAAGAATAACACCCTGCAGTTGGTGTCTGCATCAGAAGCCCTGCAAACTGTAAACTAACCTGTTTAACTGAACTCCAGTGGTAAGACAATCACTTAGAGTAACTCCCCTCCTGTCAGCTCCCTGTCCTGGGCTGTGCACTGTGGGAAGCATGATCTAGTTGTGCAACCTGAACAGCCCAGCCCCTTTTCTAGCACTATTAGCTGGGTACAGAAACAGGAGCCTCTGACAGGGAGCTCCAGTGGTGAGGTGACATTTTGCAAGCTGGGAGAAGACAGCTCAGAAATCAGCAGGTGATGGTAGCCCTGTTGCTCCCAGCTCTGCCATCTCCTCTCTTCTCCCTCTGTCACAACTGCATACAGCCACAGGCATGCAAAGCCTCCTTACCATGCCAGCTCCTTCTGTACCCTGATACCCTGTAGCCATTCACGCTACCTAAACCCAGATGCACCACACTGCCCCGTATCCACATCCTTCACATGGCAGCTGGGCTCTGTATCCCCACAAGTGTGCTCCTGCTCATTCCCACCTCATCCTCAACCACCATCAGACCCTGTCCTGTTTCCATGACCCCCCCAAGGCAAGCTCCTAGCTCTCACCTGTGCTCTGTTGCCTCCTGATTGCTGCAGTTCATACCTTAACTTACCCAGGCTCCTCCTATTCCCACTGTCACACACCCACAGCCCCACCAGCCCAAGCCTCCTTGCACACACTCCCCTGATGAGTCCCTGACACCTGACAGACCCACAGCACTGTCACCTTTCTGTACCTCCCCAAGCAGTCAGCAGGCACCTCAGGGCAGTGGAGAATGTCCCAGGGATGCTCTGATCAGCTCCAGGTGTCAAAGCTACACCGTTTGAAGAGGGAGTAGGCAAACGGCTTGCAGTGGGGAGGGCAGCAAGGATTGTGCACTGCAGCATTTGCCCCGTGGGAACTGCCCCTCCCCAGCGCCAGCCCTCTTGCAATACACTTCCCTTTACTGTAAGAGCCCTCCAAGGGAGGTGCTTGAGCACACGCACTCGGGCCTCCTGCTTGGTTACCAAGCTGCAGCCTGCAGATAAGGCTGCAGCAGCTGTGGGGACATTCAGCATCTTTTCCACTCCCTGTACTAGACATGTACGAGGCACAGGGGGAGGAGATACCACACACACACACACACACACACACACACACACACACACACACACACACACACACACACCCCCACACGGCTGTGCACACCCACCCAACTCACCCATTTCCAGCTGCAGTTTAGAAAGGCTCAAGTCTAGCACAGGCCAGAGTGATGACATGTGCTGGGCAGGTATTTGTGCCATAAGGGTGAGGCTTTGTCCACCTTTGATTTTTAGAAGATTGCCACAATCAGGGCTACTGCAGGGAAGGAGTATTTTCACCATGAACCGAATGTCCTGCACCTTGTCATAGAAAAGGAAAACTGTAGGACTGAAGGTGAAACATTTCTCTTTCCTGTAGGACTGAAGGTGAAACATTCTGCTGGACTTAGGAAAAGGGTGCCACAACTGTCATCTAACCATTCACAATGTTGCCCATAGTGAAGGCAAACAGTGTGAGCAGAAGGCCCTAAGACGGGAAACATGGGGGTGAGAGGGACTGTAAGCATATCCACATGCAGGGCAGCAGGAGACACAGTCCAGCTCCCATTACAGCCCATGAAACTGCAAATCTCCACTCAGAGTGAACCAGCCCTGGGGCACCACAGACAGCAGAGGCAACTAAGTCAAAAACATCTTCAACCTGGTGGTTGATCCATGCCCTGAGCACACAGATGTCCCTCTAGACCTGACCCTCCTAGGGAGACAAAGCCTGTGAGAGACCTAAGAGCTCTCCATGACCTACCAGAAACCAGCTCATCCCCTGCCACACAGCACTTGCTCCTACAGCTGGGAACAAACCTTGGCCCAAACCACCAGATCCTGCTGCTCCTGATGTGCAGGGGGGTACTGTAACAGGGATATCCAAGTAAAGCCAGCATGCCCAGAGCAGTATTGAGCTATGTGTGGACTGCCAAGGAAAGGAGAGCAGAGCGCACAGGGTGATGGCAGCGCAGTGTCAACAAGCCCAAGGGAAAGGCTGAAAGGAGCAACTTCAGAAGGGATCTGGAGACTTATATGGTTTTTGAGAATGTTCTAGACCGTGAAAACTCACATAAAGGGAGCCTGGACATCCACCCAGCCTCTGCCAGATGAGAAAGCAGATGTAGCTACTGCTGCAGGTCAGCTTAACCCAGGCACCAAGGCTATGAGAAGACCCCTTTGCTCTGGTTCATTACTCCTGCAGACAGGAGGGGCCAAACACTGTAAACACCCTCTGAACACTTACACACCAGACATGGGCTTCTGCAGCATCAGACACCAGGTCAAAGCTCAGAGACACAATAAATCACAGAGCAAAGCTGGTCCTGAAGACAAGGCTCATAAGACTGCCAGCAGCTAGCCTTGCAGAAGGACAGGATCAGGAAAAGAGCAACCATGAGAATAAAAGGCTGGCAAAGAAACAGAAAATACTGGGAGCAAATAATTCTTTCCAGACAGTCCTTTGGGCTCATCTCAGCGTTCATCTGCTGAGGATGGTCAAGCAGCTGGAACCTTTAAAAAAGCTACCAGTGACTTCCTTTCCAATCACCACTATCTCCGGGACAGGCACCATGGGGAAGATAAACTTTCCATCTGGAGGGCTGGAGGCCAGAATCCTCATGAGCCTTCCAAAAACACCAGCAACCCCCTACACATCACAGCTCTGTGTTTCCAGCAGAGCAAGGAGGATGCTTCACATCCTGTGCTTCACTGCCCACTGGTTTCTTGTGCTCATGTGGGAAGGAAATAATGCGGACTTACAGAGAGATGGGTGCTCCAGCTAAGAGAGGCTGGGGCAAGTGAATGAGCTGAGGAATGCTCCTAAGGCAGTGCCTCCATCTCCCACCACTGCTAATACCATACAGATGAGTCCAAGTGAGAAGAGGACAGACAGAACAAGACCCTGAGCCCTCCATGTACTTCCAAGCTGGTCAATCCAATAGTACATGAGATGTGACATTGCCAAGCAACCTGAGAACTGCAGAACTGAGGAACAACAGTGGGAAGGGACCTCTGTTCCCTTTGGTTTGGGTTTGGGTCCAATCGTGCTAACAGCAGGGCCAAGTTCAAGCAAACTCCTCGGGGTTTGCCCATGCCAGGGGCTGAAAGTCACCAAGTGTGGAAACTGCCTCCCTTCTCTGGGCCCTACTCCAGAGTCTAACTGCCTTGAAGGGAAATATTTTTCCTAATATCTAATTGGAATTTCCCTCGTGTGCCATTGCTTCTCATCCTGCCCTTGGGCACTTCCCAAGAGAGCCAAGCTGCAGCTTCACTGCAAACCCACAGCTTGCAGCAGCAGTAAGAGCCCCCTTCACTGCCTTGCCTCCCCCATGCTGCACAAACCCACCACTCTCAGCCTCTGCCCACTGCAGCACACAAGAAGCCAGAGCTCCAGCTCATTTCTGGAGACTGTTGGAGCCTGCTGGGCTCCATCCTGCCCAGCCAAGGGTGCCACCAGGGAGGATGGGAGGTACCTACACTTGCCTACCTTGGGGATGTTGAAAAAAGAGACTAATCTCAAACTGAGATCAGCAGGAGCTGCTTGTGTTCAAGTACCTGATCCTTGCTCTGGCTCATGGCTATACCAGTGCCTGCTGCAACACACCTATGCCATTCTAAGACAGAATTCCCAAGTACCTGCTCCAAGAAATTTGGCCCTAGACACAGAGAGCTCTGGTTATGCTGCTGTAGCTCTGATACCAAGGCTGCCTCCACCATGCCCATGTCTGCAGGAGTGATGAGCAGGACAATTAGGAGTCCAACTCAGCAGAGACTAGCTGTGCTATATGGAAACACAACAGTCCAGAGCAGGTCCCTCAATGAGAGAAGCAGCCATCTGCAACCTTGGCAATACCCTTGAGGGTCTTTCTGGGCAGCAGAACCCAGGTCACACAATGGGTTTTGGAGCCAACAACCACCCATGTCCACAAATCTGCAGTATATTATCTGCATCCCAGCTCTTCCTCCAGGCTATCTTCACTCAATCCAGCACTATTTGTTTGTCATTCTCTGCCCCAACAAGTATCATTCATTTTCCCATCCTGCATCTGCTCTCTCAGACAATTGGGCAGGATCTGACCAGTACAGAGACTTGCTGAGCTTGCCTAGGGCTGGCTGGACACCCCACTGCCTGTGTGGGGATGAAGATCCACCTGATTCACTGGAGGCAGGCATACTTGGTCCCTGCATTCCCTTGCAGTGCTCCTCTTTGGGAAAGCCTCAGCACCAGAAATGCCCCAAGCCTTTCCAGAATAGCAATGTACCCACAGCTGGAGTTCAGCATGCAGCTAAGATCCTGGTCTGTTCCCAAGGCACAGGCATTGCCTTCGCCTGCTAAGCCCTGTGGCTTTCCCAGCTCTCCTCTGGCAAGCTCAGCCCATCTCCCAGGCCCTCAGCATGAGCTGCCAGACCCTTGGGCTCCCTTAAAGCCCTGTCCTGTACAAGCACCTGCCTTCTGCTTCCCACTGACTCATTCCGCTGTGATTCACCCCCTCCTGACTAACCCATTTCTGCCACAGCCCCATGCACGAAGGGAGTGTGTGAGTGAGTGTGTGTGTGTGTGTGCTAAACGGGCAATGACACAGACTCTGCAGGGCAGCAAACTGGTCAGGGAGCCTGGCCTGGCCATGCCAGAACCCTTGCCCCTGCAGCACCCAGGAGGGGCAGGGGTGACACCACTGCCTCAAGTCCATTGTGGGGAGAAGGGGCAGAGGCAGGCTGGGAGGACTGCCAAGATAAGGAGCAATGCTGCTAGGGGAGGGCTTCCTCCAGGCTCTGAGGGTGCCTTCCAGGCAAACCCATTCCCGTTATCAGCCCAACCCTGCTGGCTGTGGGAGGGTTACCCAGCACTGCCACAGCTCAGATCCATGGGCAAGATGTCTGCCAGCTAAGCTGCCTTTGGGTACAGCCAAACATGCCTCCCCAGGCTGTGCCTCTTCCTGATTTTACTCTCCAAGGTGGGCAGATTCCTGGGAGACATAAAATTTTTTCTTCTAAGCATGGCTACAGTCAGCTGGCATCAGCTAATGCCACTGTGCATGCAGGGCCCACAGGCTTGGCCAGTTCCTGAGTGTGGACAGTGCAGGTCACACACATGGTCTGTGTACACACAGATCCTCTGCAGGCTGCTCCTCTGACCAGCAATCCCCTAATGCTTGGGGCTGAGGCTCAAACAGGCTTTGCCCCACATCCTTTCCCTCCCCTCTTTTCCACATCCTGGCCTGTTCCCAAGCCACACACACTGCCTCCACCTGCTAAGCCCTTCCAAGGGCTGTCCAGGTAACCTCAGTCTCCCCAGAGAGACCAGAGCAGACAGAGGTGACAAGAAGAAGATGGCACTGTGCAGCTGTGCCAAGCTCAGCGAGAGCTGTGGCACACCCAGGGGCTCTGCACATCCATCTGTGTCTGAGCACAGGAGAGCTGTGCTGTGAGCATGAGATGCTGCTCCATGCAGCACACACAGTCACAGACCTGTGCCTCTGCCTGTTGGAGCTAGAGGATCCATTTCCTATTGACTACAACAGAAAATTACTGGCATCACACAGGCTCTTCTCCCACTCTTTCCTCTCCACATCACATGGGTCACAGTCATGCTGACAAGGGTCCCTTCCACCCAGGAGCACTTGGCCAGCTGCAGCATTTTGCCTGCAGCCACACACAGGATATTTGGGACAAGTATACTGCAAGAGAACAGGTCAATCAAGCATTGTCTTCAGCAGGGTCACCCAGCCCCAGCTTAGACAGAAAGCCCTGACACTCAGGAGTTAAGGCCAAAGTAAATCGTATTTTGGCCAGGGAGCAAGGGACAACACTTTGGGCTGGAATGTCACATATTAATAGGCACAAAGAATGATTTTCTGCCAAAGCTTAGGATTTTATGACAGAACTGCTGCTTCTCCCTGGACTTCTAAATTTTGATCCTCACTATGTATAAATAGAGCCTCTTCTCTCTTCTCAGGACAACGGAATACAAGTTCTTGTCCAATGGCATCCTTATGGGCTCCTGCAGCTTCCCCTGCACAGCACCCCCCCTCTCATCAGGATGCTCCAGTGCTTCAGGTACCCTCTAGGGAAGCTGGGGGGAGATCCATAGTGCTCAGCATGTCTCAACAGAGCCAACACCATGGTCACAGTGTCACTAAGGTCACAGCAACTGGGCAAGCTCCTGAACAAAACTCAGTGGCCACCAGCAGGATGGACCCAGCAATTTAAATGCACATGTTTAAATCAGCATACCAACCACTGAAAAGATGGGCTTGTCTACAAACTCTGGGAGCCCCTGAGAGAGCAGCAATAAACCTGTATGAGCTCTTGGACATGGTCAGCTCCCTGACATAGCCCCCGAGCACAGGGGAAGCTGAGGGACTGCCTTACATCCAGTTAAGCAGCTGGGAACTGATCCAATTTGAGCCAGACTGACTGACTTTTGAGCCAGGCTTTCCTGCCACGCCCTTCTTTGTGACTAACAGAGGGGTAACATCCCATCTGCAACATCCCTCACCAGCTGGGATGGGAGAAGGAGCAGAGCAGAGACAGCCAAGCTGTTCTTGATTCTGACATCTTTCCCACACCAAGGGGAACTCTTGCAAGTGCCTCATGTTTCCCTTCTGCAGTCCAGGTGGCTGAAAAGAGTGGCAGAGTGTTCACCCAAAATACAGTGAGTAGACTCTGCTGTCTTCAAACAGCACATTCCAGGTCAGCAACCTGGGAACCACCAGCAGAGAGGAGTCCAGTTATCCACCTTTATGTTTATTAGTGGCAAGCTTCTGCAGGACAGGTGATGCCAAAGGACAGGGTGAGAAGAAAGGATTTGGAGCAACAACAGATGAATTCAGGCCTTATCAAAGTCAATCCTAAGCAGCAACTAGCCCATGAAGTTGGTGCTTCTGCTGAAACAGTTCCTGGTTACTGGGACAGATACACAGAGAATGACCCCCAATAACAGGCTGGCTACCAAGGTGAACAGATGTGTGGGTTTCTGAGAGCTCCAAAAGAAGTCCCCTTTCTCATGAAGCTCTGTGCTCCTACAGTCCTGCCCTTCTAGTAGTTAAAAAGGTAGAGAAGCTTCTAGGCTGCTAACTTAAGTGGTGGCTGCAGACACCCTCATGGGATAGTCCCTGGAACCAGCTTTCATATCCCAGGCAGAGTCCAAACAGTCCTTTGCTCCAAAAATCACATCTGAGGTCACCTGATCCAACATGAAGATCAGAAATAGAATTACTCTGAATAAAAGATCAGATGGGAGAGTACACCTGTGCCAGTGGATGGAGATGAATTGCCAAATGCCTGATAAGCTGGTACTTAAAACCTGAAAGTTTTAAGGACTAAACCACTAAACCATCTTTTTCCGTATGTCTTGGGTGTGTTGGCTGGATGGCTTACCCCATCCAAAGCTCAAGATGGAAACTACCTGTGTCCACTCTTCATCTTGCTGCAGGAAGGGAAACAGAGGTTTCTGCCATCTATCTTTTCCCTAGCTCCTTTTACTAGACCCTCTGCTGCTGTGTCCCATGGGACATCCTGAGCAGACAATATTAATAAGAGGGGCTTGGAAACCAGCTAGAACTGGGCTTTCCTGCTCAACTACACATGAAAAATCCAGGTCTAGCTCAGGTGGGTACAAAGCTTCCTCTTCTGTCAAGGCAAAGTGTCCCTGTAGGCACCAGAGACTCTCCGCATTTTGGAAAGATCCTCCTTTACAGGCACTGCCTTTTACCCTCTGCCACCTTCACCAGCCCTGAGCAGGCTGGAGAGGCCCTCTCTGGGTATACCAGAGGTGCTGCTTATTCAGGTGTCATGTGTGTGGGCAGCTGTAAATGCAACAGGAGGAAGGAGGTAGAGCTAAACCAAACCACCCAAAAATCCCAGGGAGAAGGTACCCAGCCTTGTGTTCAGTTATTATTTACCCCAGGATAAAGTTCCAGTTTTCACCTGGTCTTAAAGCTCTCCACTAAGTTGCTCTCACTGACTTGCACAATTTCTTTTCTCTCTGCCCCACTTGCAGCAGGGACCTCAAAGGCTGCTGCCTCCCAGCAAAAGGGTCTCCATGACCTTTGTAATTCAACACACTGGGAAAGGCTCAATCAATTCCCTCTATTCCTAGGCCAGCACAGACCTTAAAAGCCCTCTTTGTTCCTGTTACAAACCCTATCCCACAACCATGGCTTAACCCTTAGGGCACTGCCTCAAATGAAGAGAGTTTCACAGAAGCAAGGCAGTTTGCAGCATCCATGGGAAGCTGGACCTACCCTCCACTTACAAAAGAGCTGTACTAAAAATCTGCTGGTGGCTCAAAGGAAGCATCAGATACACACAACAGGGTTGGAGGGATGTCTCTGGCCATGCTCATCATCATTACTAACTACTGTGCCTCACACTGCTGCAGCAACACGGACAGGGTTTGGGCTTACACCTCGTTATAGTCTCCTGGTTTTGCTCTGCCTGCCCTCAGTTCAGCAGGTTTATTACAAAACATGCTCCATGCATGCAGATTTGGAGTTACACAGAGGAATAGGGATGAGGAAGGAAACAGATGGGACTGGGCACCTCCATCGTCAGTCTTACATGGACTCTGCTCCTGTCCCCTGCTAGAGCCATTGCTCCATGACCAGGAGCAAATCAGAGCCAGCAAGGGATGCCAGGACATTATTACAAGCCTGCATGCTGATTCTTGCCTTGTCTGAGATAAGCTCAGACCCACATCCAGACCAGCAGCCCAAAGTCACAAGCTGGGGAAGCAATGCTACAGGACTGTGCATAATTATACACCATAGGAATGCAGAGGACATGGAAGGTACAGTTAGGTCTCACTTCCTAGCATGATCCCTGGCAGAGGAAAAGGCAGTAAGGACCAAGGGCTGCCAAAATTGCCAGCTGTGCAGCTGGAACAGAGCTGTCCAACCACATCTTGAAACACCAGTTCCATGGCAGACAGAACTAGCTTGTGCCACTGCACCCCAAAACACCACCCTGGCAGACAGGATGGGGTCGGGCCACCTTGCAGCACCCTAAAATGCCATTTCCTACCAGCTGCTGTAACTTCCCCTCTGCCCCTTTCTGGTTCTGCTCCACCCCCTTCCTTCTCCTCAGACTTCAGGGAAACTGAGTCACAGCATGCTGACCCTGCCCTGAGGAAGGAGAGCGGGTGGGCAGCCCCAGCACAGCTTGGGGAGTGGACCAAGAGTGGTACCGAGACCTCTGAGAACCCCAGACATGGGGAGGGATTAAAAGGTACCCACATATTCCACATCAAGCAGCTTTCCCAATTGTGAATCTCCTCTGTTCCCACCTGTCTTAGAGCAGAAGTTGGCCCCGATCTGCTGCTGGCCATACGGACTGCACCCAGCTCTCTGGGCTACACAAACTTACCCATGTGCTCTCTGCCACCAGAGGGGACCAGGACATGCAGTAACTTAGCATAGCCCAGAAGGAAAAAAAAAAAAAAAAAAAAAAAAAAAAAAAAAAAAAAAAATTAAAGACCTAGATAGAGCATTATAAATCAGAAGAGGGCCGTAGGTCTCCGAAGGCTGGTAGGGGATTGGATGCTTTATTGAGAACAAGTCATAGCATTCTCTACCTTAAAAGATTCATGTGTGTGAGTAAAGACTTGATACTCAGGTCCAGCTCTAGGAGTTGGTAGACTTCCAGGTACTGACCTCAGGCTCTCTGTTTTTATCACACACCTACAGAAACCCTTTTGAAGACCTGCTAACCAGAAAAGCTTCCCAGGACCAGGTCTACAGCAGTGTACACCCACAGCAAAACCCTTTAAAATCCCTGATGGCGCAGTAACAAACTACCACTCATCTATCTGCCTAGAAGACAGGTAAGTTAAAGATTTGTTAATTCAGGCTCTGGGTCAGACATCTCACAAATCTTATTTAAGTTACGGTTTCTTGAGTATGTTTCTCAAGACTCCAGTGAGGCCAAGAGCCCAGCATTGCCCAGTTCAACTGGGACAAAGAATGGGAAAACCGAACTCAAGCTACAAAAAACGCACATCTGTAAGTCTCCTGGCATCTTTTCTCAGGCTTCTGTCTCCTTGATTGCCTCTCTCCACCTTCCTGGGGACTCTCTGAAAACTGACCCTTTCACCCCTCCCCGGGGAAGTGTGTTAAGGTGGTACTTGCAGTTATTGTCATGCAAAGCATAACATTATTGCAATACCCTTGCCCCAGCTCTATCTCCCAGGACAACATAATACTAGATGAAATTCATTATCCCCTATCACTTTATGGTACTATCTTTTAATTTCTCTGTTAACACACATCAGAGACGTATCGAGTTTCAGGCCAGCTCACTCCAAACGAAATTCTCTCTTGCCTTACAGGGATTTGCAAAAACGATTCCTCTTCTTTCAGTACCAAAAAAAGCCCAAACTACCACCAAAAAGTAATTAAAAAACCCCAACCCACAAACCAAAANAAAGAAAGAAAACCTACACTGCAAAAATAGCACTTGAAGGTTCACTTAAGGACAGAATTTGCCTTTTCTCTCCAGACCACCACTTTGGTCAGACCTTTCCCAGGCTCTGGAGGGCAGCATTCTCACTGCTGCTCAGACAGCTTCATCAGCAACGTTTGGAGTCCTGTAGTGAGGAAGCTTTAAGGGTGAGATGCCTGTTCCTTCCCAAAAGTGCCCAGTACACGAACACAGGCATTTCCTGGTAAACTGTTCCTCCTAGCTTCCAGCCTGTGCTACAGGGGTGGCCTCTGATAGCAGCCTTCCTCCGGAAACATCACAGCCTTTCGCTCAGTTACTCCAACACTGTCATATTGTAGGGAAACAGAATTAAACAGCTGAAATCTGTAATAAATCATTCCTACTGAGCTGCCAGGGAAATTGCTGCAAAGAAGAAAGAGAAGAGCTGTAAGTCTGTTTCCTCAACAAATCTAAGCCACAAAACAGCCTTTGGTTACAGGGAACAGGCACAGCAGCAAGAGGAGCACTTTCAGGGTGGCAGATTGATGCCACCAGTTTTTCTGTTTTCTCTCTCCGTATTTATCACATGGCCAGAACAGATCACTGCAAATACCTTAATATCACAGACTGTCAGCCTAGGAAAGAGGATGGCAAACCAGACCTAGATGAAAAGCCTGAGAATATTCTAGTTCCTCAAAAACAGCTTATATTTTTAGCTTTTGCTGCTGTTAAAAGATGAATTGAAAGCAAAGCTCAGACTCCCTACTTGATGCCATAACTGCTTTATTTTGCTGGCAGCCACAGCAGAGACGATCTTGAGAATTACGCCCTTTGTCCACTGCTGGCCCAGCTATGCTAATCTCATCAGCAATGCAAACGCTGGTATAGAAAGGGCTGAGTGGCAGTGCTGGCCTGACAGCTCCAGCAGCGCTGACTGGCAATAAGCAAACCCTGGTAGTGGCATCCAGGCATTTTCTCCCAGCCTGAGTGGAGCTAAGAGCTGGCTCTTGCAAGCCAATCTTCACGCATATTCCAGACAATCCGTACAGCACAGCTGGACTCAACCACTTTCTCACAATTTAGGGAATGCAGGTAGAAACACCCATGGAATCGAAGTTTCCACTTGGTCTCACTTATCTATCACCTCTCTGCTGAAATCCCCACCACTCTTCCCACAGCAACAGCATTCATGTTGGTCCTGATGTTCCTCAGGGCACTGTCCAATTTTTCAGAGTTTTCCTGCTCAGGATGGTGTCCCCAGCTGATTACAAGTAGGCATGCACGTCCTGGACTTGCCTCAGGTAATGGCAGAGGCAAAGCAAAGAGCATGTAACCCACACAGTACTCTCCCAGCTTCAACACCACAGCTCAGCCAGTGGCTGCCTCTCCCTAAAAGTTTATTCCAGCAGAGTGTTTGACCCCACTACCTCTGGGCTTAAAACTGTGTAGTATGAACAGGTAAGACAGAAAAAGAGGGGGCAGCACTTCAATGATGACATGGTTGTAACTCATGGGGTCACAGCGCCCAAGAGACTGAGCCTTGGGCAGCGATCTTGGCAGGCAAGGTGTTTACAAATGATGAAAGAGAAAAGATCCTCTGGCCTAGAAAATGGCAATTCCCACCCCAACTCACACATATGACCCAGAGCCTCATCTCCTGGGCTCTGCATCACTCCATGATATTTCATAGCACATCTTGGGGCCTTGGTCCAGAGGAAAGATGAGAAACCACTGGCTGTGAAAGTGGGGTCAGAGGGAACCATAGCGTGGCTCAGTGGACTTCTACCATGCTCTGCCACCACCAGCACCACAACATAAAGTACCACTAACTCTCACACAAAGTGCTGAAGGTCACATATATGGAAAGCAGCGCTTGAGCTGCTGACCCAAAACTGCCTTCAGTGTCAGTACCAGCATTCCAGATTCCTCCATGGGAAGGAAGCTCCAGGCCCCAGTGCAGAGCAAGCTGCTCCCCTCTGAAAGCAGAAGGAACCTGTTGGAAGTGAGAGGGAAGAAGCAGATTGCTGTCCACCACAGGCGGCTTTCCCAGAGCCTCCATGTTCCAGCTTCCACCTCCTTGTTTGCTCTCCCTTGGGAACACCAGGGTCTGGAGTCCAGGGAACATTGTGCAAACAAGTCTAGACTATTTGGGAGTCTTAAGATGACTGAAACTGCAGAACTGGACAGAAGTGGGCAGTCCATACAGATCTTACAGTATCCCTACATCACAGAAGGACACTGGAAAGGGTGAAATGGTTTTCAGTGTAATACATGAGGCCTCGTATCCCAGAAAGGAGGGGTCACAGCTCAGGCAAGGATTATGACATTTGTGAGTACAGAGCTATTTGGGTAGCTCACAGGCATCCTTTCCCATCCATTTTTGACTGAACACCCTAGTCCCAGACAGACTCTGGCCACAGGCACCACAGCAGCGTGTGCCACTCCATGGCAAGCCCACACAAATAACCTCCATACATCTCCAAGAGCATTGTTCCTCGCTCTCTCTCTGGGCTGGGCACAGAGCTGTGGGCAGGATGTTGTAGCTCGCTGCCAGCAGTGGCCTTTGAGAGGTGTAATGAGAGAGGTTTACAGCTCACACAGCCAACCATGTTGACACGAGCAAGCTGTGCTTGCCGCCAGCAGGTCCTTTTCCCTGGCTTACATCCAGGCCTTTAGGCATATCATGGATGACAAGTCAGGTCTCAGTCACACTCACATTATGGCCAGGCTGGAGATGGCTTCCTGACCCATCCCCTCTGCTAGTGAGTGCATGATTTCCCCTTCACCAACAAGAGCCAGCTCTCTTACCAGTATCTGGTAAGGGGTGTCTACCCAAAGGCAGCTTCAAAAATGTTTAACTTCTCCTGTGCCTGCCCCAGAGGATGGTCTCAGACCACATCAGAGTGGTCACAAGAGTGTCTGCTCTCCCTCAGAGTACAAATACCCTGAAGCAAGGCAAACTGGCTGTGCAAGGTGGACAGAACAGCACAGCACAGGGTCAGGCATCCCGGGAAGGTGCAGTCATGGCTGGAGCCACTTACGTTGATTACCTGAGGATAAGCAAGGGCAGCAGAATGACTTGCTTTCTTCCATGGTACAGTGAGAGGGATCAAGAGACTGGTTTTTTCCTGGCTGGGCCTGCTCTGCAGCTCAGGGCTTCAAAACAAACAGGTCTGTAAACGGGAGCTGCCTGCCCACACCCCAGCAAGGGGTGAAAGAGGGGAGAAGATGGACAAAACACCCCCGACCACTCACCCTGAGGCTGCTGCCAGAGGAGAGCAGCTCCAGATGCCAGATTGTCAGGCAAGAGTCCAGGGGTGCCAAGCCCATGGCACAGCTGGGACTGGGCTGCACTGAGGGCTGTGGCACCTTCCACATTTGCCCAACTGCGCCTCTGCCGTGTCAGTGACGCTGCCAGTGGCAAGTTGCCATAGCAATACCCTCCAGCATGCTTCCCCTTCTCCGCTCCCCCTTGCTTGTCCTCTTCCTGCTGCCCCACACATGAAACACCCAGAAGCCTCAACATACTGCCAAAAGGCAGCACCTTCACCAAGGAAGGGAAGGGGGTAGGGATAGAAGCCCACTCCCACAAGCCCTCATCCCTGCTCACCTCGGGCAAGGACCCTTCTCTGGACCCAGGTACATTGCACCCCATCTTGTCTATTCTCAAGGCAAGGCACAGGAGAGCCATGCTGACAGATTTGGGGAATAGAGGCCTTTTTAACTGCATCTCCTTCGTGCTGTGGCAGACAGAGATGCTTCAATATCCTCATCTGTCCCACAGGGCCTGCTCCATGAGGGTGACCTGCAGACCCTCTCCAGTCCAGCCCAACACAGCTGCCTGCAGGTCAGAAAGCCCCAGGAGTTCTTTCTACATTGCAGAAAGATCTGATGGGAATGGGAGTCTCAGACTCTTCTTGCTGCATCCTGGCAGGCACCTCCTAAGCCTCTGCTCTCCAGTTCCAGTTTCCACTTCAGGCAGGTCTGTACTGCTGCACCAAACCTCACTGTGGCTGCAATCGGAAACAGGATCCTGCTTTGTTTCTTGCCTTAAAAACTCTTCCCTACCATTGCTACATGCCACTAAACAGTTACCCAGCCTGGGTGGTAAGCAGAGCTCTTCTCCCTTTCACCTCTCTCACACAGGCACAAGACACAAGGGGAAGACAAAGGACCCTCTTGAACCACACTCAGGAGTGATACCTGTCAATATCTTTCACCATGTAAATTCAACAACTTTGTAGGCAAGCAAAAAAAAAAACCCAACCTTCTAAAAGCTCTGCTTCTCTCTCTGTTCTGCCCTTTCCCACAACTAGTTACATCACTTGAGGGTTATAGCAGAAGCTAGCAAAACCTCGGTCCTGATCCAGGATGAGTCATGGAGCTCTGGAGGCCGTGCAACTTCCTTCTGATACCATCAACCATGCCTTACACAGCTAAAAATAAAGATGGGCCAAAACTGCAGAGCCACATCTTGCCTCAACATGAAACTCAGCAATGCTCAGCACTGCTGAAAAATTACCTGAGCAGGTGGAAACCAAAAAGTGCAGGAAAGCCAAAAGTCTTGGGTGTACCAAGAAGGGAGAGGGCAGGAGGCCCCACCCTGTGCCACGCTGGAGGATGGGGGTGGCAGATGAGATGGCCAGAACCAGGATCTCATCTCACTCAGCTGCAGGCTTTGGAGTATCTCCACACCTAGAGGTTTTGTGGAAGACCATTTTCAGCAATGCATGCTCCCATCTGAGACAACAGGAATCAACTGCTGCAAGCAAGAAGGATGCGCATTTCTGGCATGAAAAAATTGGAAAGCTGCAGCCTGCTTCCCACCAGGCAACACGTGGGCATGTGCAAAGCAAGGTCCAAGGGATGTTCAGAGATAAAGGTTAAAAAAAGGAGTCACAGATACAGCTGATACGGGTTAGATGTTGAGATAAGTGAGGGATTCAAAGTTCTTCCTAATCCCTGGGACACTGTGCCCAAGCAAAACCTTCACACGTGAGGATACAGGATTCTCACACAGATCTTAACAGGAAGCTGTAGGATTGCACACAAATAAGAGCTCAGAGGGACACCAGCAATGTTCAGAAACCTAAAATAGCCTCAGCAGATGATCCTCTGCTCCATTCTTGGGAGCAGCAGGAACTGAACAAGGATCCAGCTGTCCCAACACTCCCATGAACAGGATCTTTGAATGCCCGACCTATTCGCAACAGAGATGGTAGGGCAAATAGGGGATTCCTTGCATAACTCCAGTGCCAGTATCCACAAGGAACCCAGAGCTCTAGTTCTGAAGGAGGAGGCAGCATTTTCTTGTGGTTTTCAGTGGAAAGACGATCTAGTGCTACATCAGCTGGTCAGACTCCGGGGCAAGGGCAGCCTACACACACCAAGAGAAGGCTGGAAGACATTAGGCTGACTGCTCTCTGTTTAAGATATAAACTCCACTTTGCCCAGTCGTTAGGTTTCCCAGCACAGGGTTCCATCCCATTCCCAAGAGAGGCACTGCAATTCTGTCCATGGGTCTGCAAGCTGTATCAGTTTCCAGGCTACTGCCCACTGCACTAAACTGAACCAAAATTGCTAATTCAGCCCAAATATAAACTCACTGATATCACCTGGGTAAGGTGATATATGAACCAGAGAACAGCTTCATGCTGTGGCCAAGCAACAGGAAAAGCTGCTGCTTTACACATACATGGGAGATTTGCTGTCCATGAAAATATTAAGCTAATTGGTTAGCAAGGAGAGATGAGAGAAAAGTGGATCCAATACCATGCCAGAGGGGTGTGAGGCACTGGCAGAGGTGGTTCAGAGAAGCTGTGGATGTCCCATTCCTGTTCAAGGAGAGGGTGGATGGGGCCCTGAGCAACCTGGTCTAGTGTGTGGCTCCCCTGGCCCATGGCAGGAGGGTTGGAATGTGATCTTTACAGTCCCTTCCAAACCAAGCCTTTCTATAATTCTGTGGTGTGCCCTGTGTTGAAATGGCCCTTGTTAAAAGGCAGGGGAGCCCTGAGAGGATGCTGTGAACTTTGTGGACTGGGATCTACAAGCAACTCCAGCAGAACTGAGAGCAAACCTTTTCTCTGGTCTTTGCCATGTCTCTCATCACGAAGAGAGAGATAAAATCCCACCGTGGAACAGGTATTTGTGAATGCCCCAAAGCAGCTGAATAAAGGAGCTGCTGTGCTCTCACTGCAGTGTGGATTGGTAATCTGCAGCACAGGGCACTGGCATGAGCAAAGTGCTTCTTTCCTTCCTTTCACCTTCACAGGTAAATCTATCTCTGCTTCACCCACTGTGGGTACCACTTCAGCATCAGGCTGAAGGATGAGATGGCCTGAAGCCCATTTTCCAGCTGCCTCTGGATTGGTCCCAGCTTCCTTGGCAGACACTTCAGAGGAAGAGCTGCAGAGCCTGGGAAACTATGCATCCTAAACTATGTCTTCCCCATAGAATCTCTCCTGGCCAAATCACTCCTGAACTCTGGGGTGAGAGAAGGGTTCATCTTGCCCTGATATAGGCCCAGTCCTGATGAGGGCTCCCTTTCAGGTGAGAGCACACCATGCAGGTGGGGCAAGCACTGCTGGATTCCAGGCAGGCACACAAGCATCCATGGACAGGGCAGGAAGCCCACAGCCATCTCAGGCTGCTCCAGGCTGGTTGCCTCTGAGCAGGTAAAATTTCTTGCCAGTGGCAATACAAAAACTGCTGGTCCTCCTGAAACACTTCCTGTGAGCCTCACACACCAAAGCCAGGCTACAAAATCCTGGGAAAATACAGGAAAAAACCAAATGCTACTAATAGAGAACATGATTACATCTGCCACAAGCTCTGGGTAAAGTCTCAGCTGGGTTCAGGTGAAGGACAGCAGGGGCCTGCAGCTGGGAAATGCTCCCAATTCAATCCTGCTGGCATGCAGAAGGACAAGTGTGGCAAACAGCACAGACTGCAAGTTCCCAAGAACACATCACCCTTGAGCTCCTGACAACTGTGTGCAGGGTTCAACAGTCTCAGCAGCACTGGTTCACACATCCAGGTTCCCTTTGCCAAGCTGCCAGCCAGGTGGGATGCAGAAGCACCCAAAAAACCTTGGCTGCGGGAGAACCTCACCTGGGTGACATCTACTTTACAGAGCTATCCCTGTGAGCCAAGGGGAGAAGAGCACAGAGTTCTCTGTTTCTTCACACATCCCTGACGAGGCAAGGGAAATCAGTGATGTTTGAATGTTGCTAACCTCGGTGTAGGGCTGAAGCAGGCAGAGAAGGAAGCTCTCAGCTGTCAGCCCTCGCAGTGTGGCCTTGAGGTTGCTTGCTCTGGCTGTCTTGGATCACCTGGAAAGACAAGTCCACATGCACAGCTGGAACACTGGGTGGGCAGTAACTGCTCATCCAACCAAGTGAGTTAGTGGTCCATGCACAGAAGTGAGAGACCCCAAGCAACCAGCTCAAAGATCCCACCACATCTTTTACCAGTCCTGAGGCTGCCCCTCCCTGACTCCCTCCTGGCTTCCAGTTACCCCCAGTTCCCTGCATGACTCCAGGTAGGTGCACAGTTGGCTCTCCAGAGAGAGCTGCTAAGGTCACATCCACGATCTCCCTGCCCAGATTTCAGTGGGAAATAAAGGCCTTTCTGTGCCTTTGGCTTTGTTCTTGTCCACCCACACAGCTGTAGGTTCCTCCACCACACAGGCTCTGCTGTACTCAAGTGGGTGCACTGGCATATGGTTTATCTGCAAGAACAGGCCCTGGCTGTGGTCCCCCAGAGGCCACCTGCTAAGCCACCCCATGGAGACACAGAGCCAGGGCAGGGAGGGACAAACTCCACTGCTGGAGAGACACCCCTCCCAACAACCCAAACAGACCAAGACAAATCCAACACCGCAGCGTTTCCCAGGCTACAGGGAAGGGAGAAAATGACAATTGCTTAATAGAAATCTCCGAGAAGCCTGCCAACACCATCACAAAGATGTTGTTTAAGTCTCCTCCCCACACTTCCAGTGCTTTAATTGCAGACCACTGGAGATCACACTTTGTGGGGGCTAGGTCCTCATGCATAGCAGGTCCTGAAAACCAGGACAGTATCAGCCTCCCCAGGATCAGGTCTGACCTCCCCCTGGCTGCAGGCATGATGGGCAAAAGCTGCTGTGAGGCAGTCCCTGCTCCCCAGCTTGACCATCCACACAAGCAACCAGCCTGCAGCACCACCCCAGCACAGCCCAGCTGTGACCAGAGCTGCCGTGCCGGGGAGCAGAGCACTGTGGGCAGATGGGCTGCCAGTGCCCCAGAAACACAGCGTGGTGCAGGGAGGCATGGCCACACTTCCCTGCTGGGGCTTCAGCCCTTAAGACTGTCCTGAGGGCACCCAGAAAGTTTGTGCTTAATGACATCTACACTAGCATCCCAGGAGAAAGATTACCAGCTAGGCACAAGGGCTATTGGTTTGAAGAGCTTATAAGCAGAACAAGCCCCAGTAAAAGCAGCATGTGTAGATGTAAATACACACACATAGAAAACCCTCCACCAAGTCCCTCCTCAAGCACACTGTCTTTCAGAGAAGGCTCAAAAGGCGCTAAGCCTGAGCAGTGACAAGAATTGCTTTGGACACGGCTGAAGAACTGCCACCCACATACTGCAGCAGCACAGGAAGCGATGGCAATGTATCTGACAGGGATGGGTTGAAAACAGTACCCAGGAAGAATGCAATTACCCCAAATGGACTAAGGCCAGGAGATCTGGATTACCACCTCAGCTCTTGCATAAAGGGCTTTGCATCTTTGTTCACTTCCAACAAGAATCTCAGGGTTGACATCACCCCTGGCCCAGGACATGGATTTGTTACTAAAATGCACTTCCAGCTGAATCACTAACTTCCCATTTTGCAGCACACAGGACTCCTTTGAAGGTTTCCCATCCAAGTATTGTTCTGCCATCATGCTGCTTAGCTGGGGGCTTGTCCAGGCCACAGGCAAGTATGACTGCAAACCACTGGCCAGTCTTGAAAAAGCTCTCTGAAATGCAGAGCATGTGAGCCCAGCTGCTCTTCATTCAGGATTCACAACCAGCTGAAGATGCAGACGGAAACAGGGGGAAAACATGTTAACTGGCAGCTGGGCATCCACAGGCCAAGCAAGGGAGACTGTGAAAGAGAGGGGCAAAGCCAAAAGGAGGATGAACAGAGACACTTCCTGTCAAAGAAAATAATTTTCAAAGCAGGCCTCAAACTTTGTGAGACCAATTTCTCTGGAGGTTATGCTCACCTCGGTCACTTGATCATGAGCAAAAGCAAAATGAAATAACAAAGGAATTGAGCTGGTCAGAAAATAGGCTCCAGGGAGCAGAGGTGCCAGGCTCTGCAGGCAGAAGGAAGGATCAGAAACACCGTAACATGGCATTACCAGGACACAGAGACCCACACAGCTCCCTAGAAGAAGGGGATCCCTAGGAATTATGCAATGTGGAGAGACATCAGGCAAAAGCCTCTCAGAGAAGACTCTCACAAAGTAACCTGCAACAATCTCACTAAGTAACCTGCAACAAACCATCTGCCAGCATACAAATATCTCCTTTCAGGATTTCTCCCATGCTGCCCTTCACATCTGTCCTGCTTCAAACCCGACTCATTAATTCCTCCAGCTACCAAAGCCTCTGATAATTTGATTACAGCTCCATTGACAGCATGCTGAGGACACCACTTTTCTAACCATATGGCTTCACTTTCTCCTTTCTCCTCTGTGGTCACATACCTACCAACAACAGGTTTTCTTATTCTGCATCAGGAAGTGTCCTGGCCCCCAGGCATGGGGCATTTCCACACAGCACATGATGGTGCCAACCAGATCTAGCAGAGGACAAACATGGGCAGGCCCAGAGCAGTGAGAACATGTAAAGGACTTGGGAAGAGCCGAGTCTTTGACTTTGACGACTCAGATCAATAACCATCCCCTTCAATCACCCTCAGACTCAAAGAGCAAAGTTTGGGTATCTCTGGCCTCTGGTACTCAGCACAGTCATGCAGAAATGTGCCAGGCCAAGCAGCCTGTAGCAGATAGCAAGGAGGAAGACCAGGGGCAAAGATGTACTTCTCTGCACTCACAGGTCCCTTGAACATAGGGAGGGAACTTCCTCCTCCTGCTCTGCATGCTCAGAGAGAGAAGAGAGCTGAGGGCAGAGAGGTTGAGAAAGCTCAGCACCAGCCGAGGGGGGGTGTAGGGGCTGTGGCCTTCACCTGATTTGGAGTGAAAGAGCAGCCCTACCAGTAAAATTTAAATTATCTATAATTCCCTAAAGGCCACTTCTGGAGAGGGCAGACATGAAAAATAGAGCATGGAGAACTGCTCTGTACAACTTGCTGCAGAAGCAGGGAAGCAAGAAAGCTCCTCAGCAAGCTGTGACTCTGAACAGCAGGGCTCCCATAATACAGAGTGACCCTAC
Organism: Urocynchramus pylzowi; assembly: GCA_013397555.1. Taxonomy (NCBI): domain Eukaryota; kingdom Metazoa; phylum Chordata; class Aves; order Passeriformes; family Fringillidae; genus Urocynchramus; species Urocynchramus pylzowi. The sequence goes on from VZRH01001847.1 coordinate 738,494, forward strand.
CAGCTTTCCTTCTTTCAGTGGGTAAGAAACCTCTCACATGGGGAACAGAAACAAGGCAGGCGAGTGGCACAGCTGAAACAGCCCCAGCACTGCTCGAACTGTGACTGGATCTTGGTCCACAAGCCCAGGTCACCAAGGGCCACAGCTGTACAGCTGTGGTGACAGCAGGGCTCTGCTGTCCTGACCACCCCCTGGCTCCATGGGAAGGGACATGTCCAGGCCCCACCAGAGTCAGCAGCAATCCAGTGTTATGGTTAAATGTTATGGGAGCAGGGGCTGGAGGTCAGGCGAGGGCAAGTGTTGGCTCCCTGCCAACAAACACTGTGGCAGCAGTGTCCCTCGGAACCAAGCCCTTCTGAACCCCTCAGCCCTGCCAACTCCCACCAGTGCCCTGCCCTAGTACAGGGACTGCATGCTGGGACATGCAGAGTCCCCATCAGCGCCCCGCCACTCACTCACTCACGCCGAGACCCGAACCATGGGAATTGCTGCTGTGAAACAAGGCGGTGACCAGGCTTTACAGGATGACTTCATTCTCCCGGTCCTCAACCTAAAGCCCAGCCCTGCCAAAAGTAACTCCAACACTATCACATTGGGAGTTTTCTTCTGTCTCACCTGCCAGACCTTGTTCACCTCCTCGTGCTACCAAGCTTGCCAAGACACTGCTTTGTGTCAGGGATCAAGCCTGCTACACTCTCCACAATCTCCCAACTTCCCCTCTTTGCTGATGCCAACAGACACGATTCAGGGAGAGGGCAGGTCTGATGTTTTTAAAAAGGCAATGAGTGGAAATTACTTTTAAAATTTAAATTTAGAGCATAACATTCCTCTACCATACATTTTCCACAGCAGCTGCAAATTCCACACTCCTTCTTTCAAAGGAAAACAACAAAAGGATGTGGAAACCCCGGAGGTGTGTGCCCCTCGTACTGATAGATTATGTTCACGGGTGGGTTGTGAGCAAGCCCACCTACCCAGCACCCACCACGCAGCCATTCCCTCTGACTTCGCTAACAGGCTACCTTTCCAAACATGACACTCGGGCTGCCGAGCGCACTCCGCCTGCGTGATTTCTGTATAAAACCTGCCAATCTCTTGAAACCCTCGCTGGGTCGCCAGCTGCCGATTTCGGGTGGGTGACTGCCCCCGACGGGCCCTTCCGCCCGCGGCTGGCTGTCACCAGAGGGCGGCGGATGCCGGGGTTCACATCCGCCGCGGCTCCCACCCCGCAGCCCCACGCCGGGGCCCGGGAGGGGACCCCCGGGGCAGGTGCCGCCCGAGGCGCGCCTC
>VZRH01001847.1:740779-812194 GCA_013397555.1 Urocynchramus pylzowi
GGCGGGGCTGGGACACGGCCCCACGGCCACGGCGTGTCCCACCCACGGCCACTGCCCCACGGCCACGACGTGCCCCACCCATGGGCACGACCCCACAGGCACAACATATCCCACCCAGGGCCATGGCGTGTCCCACCCACGGGCGTGGCCCCACAGGCACGGTATGTCCCACCCACGGCCACGGACCCACGAGAACGGTGGGTCCCACCCCACAGGCATGGCATGGCCCCATGGGCACGGCGTGTCCCACCCCACGGACAGCCGTCTCATCCCCAACGCGTCCCACCCCATAGGTGCCCCCGGCTCCACGGCGTGTCCCACCCACGCACACACCCACGGGCACAGCACGTCCCAACCCCACTGTCGCACTTCGCCCAGCCCCAAGCGTGCGACGTGTGCCAGCCCCAGAGACAGCCCTCCCTGGCCCCATGGGGATGGCCTCCCCCAGGTGAGACCCCCGCAGTGTCCCTTGCCTCATGTCCCGAGTGGGGTCACCCTGGTGTTCCCCACTCCCCAGATGGTGCTGGTGCCCCGCAGGCTGGGTCTGCCATCCACCCACACTGCCGGGCTGGGATCCAGTGGTGCCAGCCTCTGCCAGAGCCCACCGTGGGCACTGGACCCAAGGGGGCAGCTGCCCCCCGGGAAATGGCTGCTCAGAGATACTGAAACACCCAGCAGCTGTGGGGCACCTGGGCACTGCCACTCGCCTGTGGGGACACTGGCAGGACCCACTGCCCCGAGGGGAAGCAGCCCACAGCTCACCAGCCTGACCACAGGCCATTCAGGTCAGGGAAGAGATGCCTTGACTTCATCAGTTTTGGGTGAAGTTCAGTAAAGATCAGTCCCCCAATTGACTCACCTCACTCCTCAGAGAGCTGCAGCTGCAACACCACTCTAAAAATAGTGGGGACCAGTATCGTCAAATGATAAATATAACCAAGATGTCGTCTTCTGACAGTGTTAGCACGCAGTGAGCTGGATGTGAACCTGCAGTGCACTGGCTGCTGAGTCCCAACACTCCCCTCGCCTTGCTGCTGATCCTGGGGCATTATTTTCGGAGGTGCTGTCATGGATAAAGCTGTGCTGGTGCTGTCTGGGAATAGCCATGAGCAGGACAGACAGTCCTCTGACAGCCGTGCCCTGCACGTGCCTCTCTGCAGGGAGAAATGGCAGCACAGTGTCCTGTGGACAGCTATGTGGCCATGGAGCAGCTGCCAACACAGCACCCCATCTCCTCCTGGGGCCTCAGATTGCTGCTCTAGGAGATTTCTTGCTAAATAACCCCTGGCTTTCCCCAGACTCAGCTTGTGGGCCACTAAAGGATATTTAATGTATGGAACATTCTAATTTTTGAGTGTAATGACAGGAACATGCAATCCTCCAGTGTTCCTGGTGACTTAGGAACCACTGCCTCAAACTTCATGTGTGCAGCTGCTGGTGTCAGGAAGAGCCCAGGAAGCTCAGTTCCCCCACATGCCTGCTTGTCCTTCACAGTGCAGGTTTCCTGCAGACTTCCAGGGCAAACTTTAGCTTTTCTGCCTTTTTACCCTGCATGTCATCTCCCCCAAGCTGGCAAGAAGCTCTGGAGTCCAACCAGGAAGGCAGCAGAGGCCATGGAAACCAGGGATGGGCTGAAAAAGGCTCATCACAGAGCTGCTTCCATGAGCTGTGTTTTCCAGTGTGAACTGGCTGAAATGAGTTCACAGTTAAAAAATGGTTAACGAACCTTTATTGGCCTGAACAGGAACTCAACTGGAACAACTTCAGTCGAAGCTGAACCCACTGTGGAGCTGAATCAAAAAAATTTGCTGGTTCAGCTCCTTGGCTGGGGGGAAATATGGGCTCTTTTGTCCTTGACAAGTATAATACATTTCTGTTTATTGTGTGGGCAGTGAAGGATTAATAATATCCCAAGTTATTTACCTCCTGCTTTTGAGTGCTGAGGGTTTGTGAGCGATGTCCCTGCTGAGCACACTGTCCCTTAGCAACCTCCCCTGATTTTTGAAACATGTTCAGGTTCCAGAAGCAGGATTAAGGAGCAGGACATAAAAGCCCCTTTTAGCAGTCTGATGGGGTGAGGCTGCTCCCATTGCTCTTCCCATGGGGCAGAACCTCAACCACGGCCATTTGATGGGCACAGTAACACAAGCTGTGGTGGTTTGAAGAGCATCTGGAAAAACTTCCAGAGGCTTGGGAGGGTTGGGGATGGGGCAGACTTACTGCACAAGCTACACTACTTCTTTGCAGAGGGGCCCACTCTAGGCTTTGCCAGGAGTAGGCTTCATCTATTCCTTACACACCCTGGGGGCTTGAAAAGGGCTTTACAAGGGTTGGTGAAGGCAAACGAGGGGTTTAAGCACATTAGGCATGGCTCTGCACCACGGCTGGCCACTTTCCAGAGACTCGCCTGCCAGGAAGGCCAGGAGAAGGGTGTTTCCCCAGGAAGATGAGGTGTCCCAAGCAGCACATGGTGGAATGACGTTCTTCCGTCCTGAGCCTTTCTGCCTGCAGGGCTTCCCTTTGAAGGGTGCCCTGGTGAGGTGACTGAGTGGTGGTGAGTTCATCCCTGGGTTACCTCCTTCCTGGAGCTGCCAGCGCTGCCCCAACCTGCCGGCAGCACACTGGGGCTGTTCAGCCTGTTTGCCAGGCTGGCTGCTCCCACCGGAAAGGCCGTCAGGTGCCAAGCTCCAGGATGCTGAGGAGCTGACACAAGCAAGGCTCCTGCCCCAGTTTTAATTTAATGTAGTGGTTTTCATCATGGAAGAGTGACATCCCCATGCACACACTCGTTTTGTTGGTGTGGGCAGGTTTTGCAATCGCAAAAGCACCTTTGAGAAGTACATGGATCATCTCCCAGTGCTGATGGGGCAGGATGTGCCTTTATAGGGGTGATGCTACCCCTGCATCACCTGTACACTCCCCGTGCCAGCAGGCTGTGCCATACTATGCACGTCTGATCCAAGTCCATAGGTAGGTAAAGCAATAAAGGACCCATGTGCAGAAGTGAGCCCAGAAAGTTCCTGGAGTCCCGCCAGGGAGAGATTGTAGGGAATTTTAAAAGGACCTTGGAGGAAGCCGGTGGAAATCAGCTGTCACGTTGCTTTGGGGCCCCTGGCAAGTGGTGCCAGGTTGGGTGGGGTGTGGAGTAGTGGCAGGGCTGGACCAGGCACTGTGTGGTGACTCATGGCCTCGTCCCAGCTGGCAGAGGAGCTGGAGAAAGCCCAAAGCACAGGTGTACTAGAGGAGCATTGGGTGTCACTTCCACTCTTAATGGTGTGTTGCCACAAAAAAGCTTGGGTTTTGGTATCTCTCACAGCCCCAGTCCTTGGCGTGCAGCACAGACTGTATCTCCTGCAGCGTTGCCTCCGGGGGGTTTCATGCTTCTTGTCCTCCCTGTGTTTTGCAACTAGAGGAGACAGAGGCCAAAGCCTGTCCCTCTTTCCCTGAGACCATCACAAGGAGAGATGCACTGTAGTGCCCTGTGGTCCTGTGTTGGAGCCAGGGAATGTTCCTGGGGGAGTGTGAACCAGTGCTGCAGGACCTTTCCCCTGCCAGAACCTGTTTCCATGATGTGCTTGGTTTACCTGTTTGACTGAAACGGCTGTAAAACTGAAGATAGAAATCAAACTTGGAGAGTTTCCTGCTGGAGGAGCCCTACTGCTCTTGGGGGTAGAGATGGCATACTCTTTTGGCACTGTGGGAATCCCTTCTGGTGCAGCTCCAAGCAGAGCTTGCGATCACAACAGAGATGAAGTCACTGCAGTAAGCTGGCTGAGTCCAACTGCCCACCAAAGCCTCATCCCAAACTGGGTGTGTCTGACAGAATTCAGAGCCCTAATGGGAAAGGGAGAAGTGAGGATGATGGATCTGAGATCACTTTAACAAGCAGTGGGTGGTAGGGCCAGGCAGGGCTGCTCTTTTCCTCCCATACCCACACTACACTCATAGTTCCAGTGCTGTCTCTCCCATCAGCTGTCTCCCAGCACCTTTGTAGAGGAGTGCAGCATTGTGACCCCCCAAGGGACCATGGTGGGTGGGCCTTAGGGACCAAGGAGCAAAGGCTGGATGATCTGGAGCCTGATGCAGGTCATTAACCTGGTGCTACAGCCACCAGACTTCACTGTTGCTTTGTGTCTGAGACACACATGGGACTTCCCAGAATTAAACAGGGGTCTTGGCTATGTGCAAAACTCAAGAGAGCCGCCGTCCTGGAACTGCTGGCAGACTGTGTTGTGAGGGATGAGGGCTGTTGGCTACAGCTTGGCAGGCTGAGGATGCTCACAAGAAGAATTTCTGTGCAGCCCAAGGCAGGGATCTCCAGACCCTGGGGATATGAAGTACAAAGCCATAGCAAATATGATGTTGTGTGGTTACACCCTGCTCTGAGCAGGAGGTCAGACTGGGGATGTCCCTGCCTGTCCCTGCCACCCTATATCCAGTGTTGGAACAACACCTAGGGACTGCATGTACCTGTACAACACCAGGGAAATAATCCCTGCTCTCTTTTCACCCTTGGAAATGTAGAGCTCCAACTGCTGACACTTCACCCCTCGGGGTCACTCATTGTCCTGGACAGTTCGACTTCACTTAATGGCCCTCTGCCCTAACCTGCAGCTGGGGAGTTGTGGGAGGGGCTGTGGATTTAAGGTGGCATAAGGGACGTGCTCTGAAGAGGATCTGCCGGTGATCTGGGCAGGCTCTGGGAAGAGAAGTGCCTGGCCCCACCACTGGATGTGTGAATGGTCTTCTCCCTCGTTCCCTTTTCATGCCTAAGCCTCTCCCTCTACAGCTTCCCTGCAGAAATGTTTCCTTTCTTTCATGCCTGCCTTGAAAATAAAATAATAAAAAAAGAAAACCTGAAGTAACTGATAAACTCCGTTTACCCACCCAGATAACATCGGCTCCAAAGAGCCGGCCGGTGTGGGCTGTGCCAGGTCTGGTGCATGCCAGGGCTGCCCGAGCTGGGCAGTGACGTCTCAGCCTTTCTGCTGCCCCCCGAGTGCCCCGTCAGCCTTCGTCGGTGCCAAGTGTGCAAACCAGGGCTGATAGCAGAAGGCAAAGGTCTCCTTGGTGTCACCTTGGTGAGGTGGCAAAGCCTGGGGCCATCCAGCAATGCCTCTCAGCACTGCAGACTGCACCAGCAGCCGAGGCTGCTCGTTCATTGCCTGCACCTACGTTTAGGAATTTTGGCATTTCTCCCTGGCCCTGTTTGGCATTTGGGGCAGAGCCTTTCTGCGGAACTCGGAGCACTCGCAGGAATCCTGTGCCCCACACAGTTCCAGCACCTTGGGGTGCTGCACTCTCTCTTCCAGCTCCCAGGCGTTTCCCCGAGGACTCGGCTGCTGGCTGACGGGGCCAAGATCTGCACAGATACGGGAATTTTGAACCCTGAGGTGTGAGTGAAGAGGACTTCATGGAGGGACATCAAAGTCCCTTGCCTGGTCAGCAGGAAGCTGCTGAGCTCTATGGGTTTACCTGTTTGGCCAGGATATTCCAGGATGTACACTGAGGGTATATCCCCATTTAGGTCACTGAAAATGTGGGGTGATGGAAAATCTTAGGATGTCCATATGGAAACGTCCCATTGCCAGGCTTGGTCAGTGGATGCTGCCTGTTGGCACAAGGTGGCAGCCCAGCCCAGCTTATTTTCAGCAGCACCTTTGCGAGGGAACCTGGGCCCTGCCAAGACCTGCCCCTGTCCCCCAAATCTGGGGTGCGTGTCCCCCACGGGGTGTTGCCCTCACCCTGCCAGGGGTCAGAAGTACAGGAGGGACAAGTCCTGCTGCATGGGGCAGCTCTGTCCTTGGGCACGCAGGGGTTGCATTTTGACTGTCCTGGCTCTGCTGTACCTTCTCTCTATGAGAGGATGTGGGGACAAGGGACATGCTGGTGGGCAACAGTCCTTCAGTTCCTGAACTAGAGAGGGCTTGGGGTGAGGCCAGGTACTCAGTTGCTACCAGAATCTTCTTTCAGGGGTTTTCTGAGCAAGCAGAAGCAATGTAAACATGGGGGAAATTAACCAACACAGCAAAAGAGAATGATGGTTTCTTCTCTGCTCTCATGGGAGAGCAGGGACACCCTCGAGTTTGTGATAACTAGTCCAAGGTGAGGGTGTTACAATGCATTCAGAGTGTTCATGGACTTCTCACCCTGATGTGCCCATGCACCTCCAGTAAAGGGATGGAGAGACTTCTTACAAAGTCTGGATGCTATGGGGACTCCATTGTTTTGCCACCAGTTCTTGCCTCTTGGTGTCTACTATATTTCTATATCCTATTCCTTCCCTCTGAATATGGCAGGTTGGAGGCTAGTTTGTGCCTGAAATTCCCTGTGAATATGTTCAATGATACAGCTGTGAGGAGGCATGGCACGTTCACATTTTTTCCCTCCATCCGTGCTTGCCCTGCAGGTGCATTTTTGTAAGAACAAGGACAGCTGCGAAGTTCCTGACATGAGATTATTCAGGGGATTTCCCTGATGGTGCCTGGCTCAGTTTTGGGGTTTTGCGACGGCTGTGACACAAGAATAACACAACTCACACACGATGTTCCAGCATCCAAACAGGAACAGGAAAAGACCACTTTATTTTTCAAACCTCAACATTTATAGAATTCCAAAAGTGACAGTGGATTGGAGGATGGCATTGCCACCTTTCCAACCACACTGGTCAGACTAACAGTCCATCAAACTTCTCCTCCTACATAGAAAAATGTAAATAATCATTATTTACATGACAGTGTGTGAGAAACTCCATTACAAAAATATAAATATCAGAAAGCTTAGAAAATCTCAAAAAACTAGGACAACAGGGTTTAGCCAAAGCTGTTGTTTGTGCATGCACTGCTGGACCAACTCTGTTTTGACGTGCATCCTTTCACATTTTGTTTGCTCATCTGTAACGGGAATGCATGAGAATGTCGTTGATGAGATAGACCTTCTTAGAGACCCATTTACATTTCCTTTGGATTTACAGAGTCAAATCTCATGCCAGACTTGTTTGTGCCTTGTTTTCATCATCATCTGAGCATTGACCTCCTAAAGTCAAGAGCTGAGCACCCCCAACCCTTTCTGTCTTTGTAGGGCCCCACTTTCTAGGTGCTGCACCTTTATCCTAAAAACCTTTTTTGTGATAGGAGCTGCCCCTAGCTTCCATAGAAAACGATGGCAGAAATATATGCCTCTCTGAGCAGCTGATCTTCCCTTCTGTGCATATTAAACTAATCTGCATCTACATTTACAGAGGAAACCAGGTCAGAAGGAGCCCATAGAGCCATGGGTCAGATCTGAGTAACCTGGTCTAGTGGAAGGTGTTCCTGACCATGGTAGGGGGATTGGACTGCAATGATCTTTTCAGGTCCCTTCTGACCCAATCCATTCCATGATTTTATGGTCTCAAGGAGGGGCTGCCAGCATTATCAGGGTGGGCTGGGCAGCATCAGCAAGATGCTGGACTTCCAGAGTGCCTGTGAGCATGCAGAAAAATCATTCTGAGCACCTACATGCAGACAACTGCTCAGATGTGCAAACACACCCAGCACCACAGTGTGGGCATCGCTATACTTGGGGGGCAGCACATAGCAGAGAGGACAAACATCCCTGCCCCAAATCACAGATGCTCATGTCCTATCATCTCTGCTGCACTGGGCTGGGACCCTTCCCAAGGTTTCAGTGTGCTGCATGTAGGCACAATGGGAGCTGCTGGCTCCAGCTGGTTTGTTGGACAGAGAAATGCCCACACTGGCTGTTATTTCTGCCTTAGCTTTTCTCAACCAAAGGGACATTTGGGAACAAACTGCTCTCAAACTGGGTCTGTCCAGCTCCCAGTGCCTGGCTCTGCCCCTCAGGCCTGTCCTTCATTTCAATGAACACACTCAATCCCTCACCAGGCTCTTGGGAGGATTGAGAATTAAACGATGCAAAAATCCCTGCCAGCTGCCCGCGTGGAGCTCTCGGATGAGTCTGACTGGCTCAGTGCGGGCGGGTGCACAAGAAACGAGGTCACGGCCACGGGGGAGGCAGGAGCCGTGGTCACCATGGCTGCCCCTGTCCCAGGAGCACCTGCCAGGGTGCAGATCCCTGGCACTATGCTGGAGAGGCACAAGGGGGCCCAGGGGCTGACTGAAGCCCTTGCAGCTATGGGTTTTGCATTATGTTGCTGGAGTAATGTCACTGCTGCAGCCATGCTGGCAGTGACCCCAATGTTTGGGAAGTGTTTGGGCTCTGAAGAAATTTCCAGCCTGGACGATCTACCTCCATGTCTTTCACACTTAGATCTGGAAAAGTAAAAAAGTCCAACAAAAAGCTCCCCCTAGCAGAGCTGGTTTGATTTTAGTTCAGAGAGAAAAAAAAAAAAAAAATTACATCCCATATGTGACATAGCACTGATAAAACATAGATTCACAAAATAAGCTGAGTTGGGACCCACAAGGACCCACAAGGATCATCAAGACCAGCTCTTGTTCCCGCACAGGACATCCCTAAGAGTCACACCACGTGCCTGGGAGCATTGCCCAAATGCTTCTTGAACTCAGACAGGCTTGGTGCTGTGGTCACTTCCCTGGGGAACCTGTTCCAGTGCCCAACCACCCTGTGTGTGAAGAACCTTTTCCTAATATCCAACCTAAACCTCTCCTAACACAACTTAAGGCCATTCCTTTGGTTCCTGTCACTGGTCACCACAGGATGATGATCACTCAAGTGACAGATCATGTCACCTTATGCCACTAAGTGAGTCCTTTGTGCACCATCTTCAGGCTGTGGAGGCCTAAAGGCACACACAGCATAGTTCTCATCAGCAAAGCTTTCCAGTGTGAATGCCCAAGGGCCAGGGGAGGAAGAGATCACAGCTATCTTGTTCCAGGTACAGCTGGCTGCACTGAAGTGGGAGGCACTTGGCTACTTTTGGGGTAGCCATCCCCAGGTTGTGCTCTATAAACATGCTCCACAGGGACAAACTGTTTCCAGGAGCTGGCTTCTTGCCCCAACAGGGCTGGCTCTTTTTCATCTCTGCTCACTGCAGCTGGAATAAACACACAGGGAAGCAGAGGGGTATGTGTAGCTCTCATAAAAATGTTGCTCAGTGGCCTTGCATCCACTTTAATGCTGAATGGGTGAGGGAAGGAAAGAGGATAATGTTCATGAATTACAGTTACAGCCCTTTCCTCCTCTGCTACTAATCCCCATTCAGATTTAATCAGACAAAGAGTCCTCTGGTCTGAGCTATTGCAGCAACAGCCTGCTCCAGAGCGGCTGTGCCTCAGCAGCTGTTGTGCCAGCTCACAATGAAAGGACAAACGTGGCTTTGAGAGGTTGTGATCTGAAACACAGCAGCAGGTAGAGACAATGCCAAGGGGCATCGAGAAAAATGTCAGCCAATGCCACATGAATCTGTGCCTGATAGCTGAGCTAACCAGTCAGGTTACATTTTGGGACTCTTGCAAGATGAGTGTGGAGGGAAGCTGAAAACCTCAAAGATGACAGGCATATAGCGGAGAACTGGGAGAGCTGGAGGTTCATATGCTTTCTCTTTAGGACTGCATCAGCCAGATGGGTCCAACATTTGGCAGGGAAAAGATCCTTTGCCACAGAGTTCAGAATAGCTCAGATGGGAATTTTGAACAGACTCATTCGTGTGAGGGAAGGGGGAAAGAGTAGGGGTGTTCTGCAGGAAGGCTCTGCAAGACCATGGTCAGGAGGACATGGTTTGAAGTTAACATATTGGTTATGGTCTGAAAAACTGGCAGGATAATAACTCTGTACTCCACCATGGAAGGACTTCGTGAATATGAAGAGGTCTGCTCTAGCTGGGTTGAACTTGAGGCCACAGGATGCATCTGTGAGGAGAAAATTGTAGGGCATCAAGGTTTGTTTTGGACAAAGAAATCTTGGTGTGGGACAAAAAAAAAATCTGTGAGCATGATGCTTTATGAGGTGGTGCCCATATTCAGAGGTAAAGCGTTAGATTAATCTCATCTGACATTTGCCTTCCTCTGAGCTAAGGTTCCCAGGCTTCCCTAATAGTCAGTAAAAAGAGGTATTTTTCAGGGCATCTAACCTAGTTTGAATAGTCTCTTCAGGGTGAAGAGGACTGTTATCAAAAAGTGTTTGCATGGATTATAAAGAAGGACACAATGGGGGAGCTCAGAAACACCCAGACTGCAGACACCTGCATTTGCTAAATACTGACCCAGAGAGAATCTCACAGAAGCCTAGGGGCATTCCTGCTCCAAAGGACAATGAGGGAATGAGCAATAAGGACACAAAACACTGAATCTGATGGAAAACAGGGTCTCCAGGAGAAAAGTGTGGTCAATGACCCAGAGGTGACAAATGAGAGAGGACAAAGCATCTGGTCACCCTGTAACACTGCAGCAGAACTGCAGCAGGAGAAAGACAGGGATAGAAAATGTTCTCAGGACCTTTGCCAAGGAACAGAGCAGTTCACAAAATCACGGAATCAGAGAATATGATGAGTTAGAAAAGACCCACAAGGATCATTGAGTCCAACACTTAGCCCTGCACAGGACACCCCAAGAGTCATACCATATAACTGAGAGCATTGTCCAAAATTGTATATGTTTGCACACACTCAGTATCAGGATAAAGCCAGATCTGCTTTTGCTCCATGGCCAAGGCACTGGCATACCCCACACACGTCAAACAGCAAAAGCTGCCTGAGTGGTGGTATAAGCACTCAAAAATGTAGAAATTATGAGGCTAAGAGCATCCAAAACTGCTGCCTTTGGAATAAGGTGCAAGGACGAGTTTTGAGAAACCCCTGTGTGCAGAGGGGAAGTCCTTTGTCTTCCTTTGATTCTATGAGAGAGCTGCCAGCTCCCAGCTGTGCTGCTTGCTTGGCTTTTGGCCAAGACTCTGGAGTGCATCACAGCCCCCTTTTCCTTGCTGTTGGGAGGGGCTCCTGGTTTGGCTGATGGCCCAACACACACCTAAAGCACTGGAAAAGCTCTGCCCTTCCTTACAGAAAGATGAGACATGGTTGCCAGCTCCCCCATCCCCACATTCGGATGTAATTAGTACTAAAACTTAGTGCCTGTGGGGTTGGCTTCAGAGCATCCTGCAGTTATATGTTTTTGTTTGTGAAAACTCACTCTGCCAGCATGGAATTGGTGAGGCCACAGGACAAAACTTCCACTAAATGACACCAGAACTGGGCAGTTTTCTGCTAAGTCCTCAAATTACAAACAACCCCCAAGAAACAAATTAGGTCCAACCAATGAGGCTCTTGGACACCTCCAGCCACTCAAACCTCCAGATCCAGCAGGGAAACATACCCTTTATTGCTGCTTGGTGTTGTCTTAGCAGATCTTTGCACAAAAAAAGCAGAACTTGGGCTGCTCAGTAGTTTGATTGGAGACCTCTAGAAAAACTTGTCTATCTTATGGGAAGGTGTTTTTAGATAGGGATGCTTTTCTTCTACATCTATGTTGTCTCTGAAGGGTACCCTAGTGCCAGAATATCAGTGGCTTTTTTGCAGTCAGGCTTGTGATGCCTGCTGCCATCAGCCTGAGGAACTGGATTTTCCTCTGTGGATGTGTCAGCCAAGGCTTGGCTTTAAGGAGCTTCTGGATGCAGAATACAGCACCAGTGTTACCATATGGGAACAGGAGGTGATAGCTGGCTGGATGAGAGCTGCAGACTAGAGGGGAACTGCTGGGTATGCAAAGAGGCAGACAAAGGATAAAAATCCTATGATAGAAGCAAAAATTGCTTTACCTGACATCTTTGTGAGATATCAGCATTTTTGTATGACACAAATATTCCATGGTAGATAAATGGCTGGCAATTAAGGATACAAAGGCAGGGAAAAATTATGGTATCTGACTAGAATCTCCTGCATTTCGGATGCAGACTTTTCTCAGGTTTCTATAGCTGCAAGTCACCATTTTTCCAAGCAGAATTTTCTGTGTTAATGCATGTAGCTCTGAGCATGAAAACAAACAACATCTGGAAGCAAACTACTTATGACGAGTGCCATTAAGAATTTCAATCTGGAAACCACAAAATGATCCTTAGCACATGTAAATAACTCCACCAATCTGTTTCTTTCCTACCCACTAAGCATGACAATGACACTATGTTTCTTTTCCTGGTTGGGGGTCTTGCTGCTTACCTCAGCTTTATGAGCAGGCTCGAATCAGCACCTCCCCAAGGGAGAGATGGCAGAAGAACTCCCACTACCACAGGCAGTACCCTGGCCACACAGCAATACCATCCTAAAGGAGAGCTGTATAAAGTGAAGCCATTCACAGATCCACAGAATCCAGACAACCCCACTGCTATGGGCAGCAGCACCTTCCACCAGACCAGGTTGCTCAGAGCTCCATCCAACCTGGCCTTGAACACTTCCAGGGTCGGGACATCCATAATTTCTCTAGACAACCTGTGCCAGTGTTTCACCACCCTCACAGTACAGAATTTCTTTTTAATATCTAATCCAAACCCACCCTCTTTCAGTTTGAAGCCATTCCCCTTTGTCCTGTCACTGCATGTCCTTGTGAAAAATACCTCTCCATTGTTCTTGTCGGGTCCCTTAAGGTACTTGAAGGCCTCAATAAGGTCACTCCTAAGCCTTTTCTTTTCCAGGCTGAACAATTCCAGCTCTCTCAGCCTCTTCTCACAGCCAAGGTGCTCCATCCCTCTGATCATCTTGATGGCCTCCACTGGACTCGGTCCAGCAGGTCCCTGTCCCTCCAGAGCTGGATTCAATGCTCCAGGTGGGTCTCAGCAGAGCAGAGCAGAGCAGAACAGAGCAGAGCGGCAGAATCCCCTCCCTCCCCTGCTGCCCCCGGGGCTCTGGATGCAGCCCAGGACACGTTTGGCTCTCTGGGCTGTGAGTGCCGTGGCTGGGCCATGTGCAGCCTCTCACCCACAGCACCCCCAAGCCCTTCTGGGCAGGGCTGCTCTCTGCTCATTCCACAGCCTGGTCTGATTCCCCAAACTCTGGCAGCATTTAGTCTCCCACTGGCAATGAAAACAGCCTTGATAATGACTAGAAATCCTAAAACCATCAAATAATTTAGAGACAGGCTCCCTAGGGAAGAGTAATGGCATATGCAAACGGTTACCTAATCACAGTCTAATTACCCGACTGGAATTTGGCCAGGATGCTGAGACTAAGAGTAGTACCCTAAGGAAAGGGTTTTAGGGTCTCTGATGAGTGCACACACTTGGGATCCTGGCTCTGTACACTTAACAGGAATTGTAAAGGGGCAGAAAGCATGCCTGGTACTGCCAAAAACCCACTTTGGGCTAAGCAAATGATATTGCAGGTAGGTTACTTCTTCACAGCCTCATACTTCTAGAAATTAGGCAGCCACCTCTGTCTTCCAGCAGCTCTTAGACTCTCTAAGATTAACTGTCAGGGGCAGCTTTTGGTTCAGATGATGGGCCAAGGCTTAACCTTCTGCTGGGTATCCCTGTCATGATTCTATCAAATTATATTGATGGATGCCACTATAGACTGTGTGGCTTCAGTGCCCAGATTTGAGAAACTTTACAGATGGGAAGAGGGAAGGTCATCTCGGCAGACTGGGAAAGTTTGTTTCCCATAGGTGATGGGAGGCTAGACCTGAGCAGCTCTCCAGTCCCTCCTACACCACTCTGCTTTCCACTGTGGCATCTGACCTTATCTCAATGGTATTACTGTGTTGCTGCCTTTTCCTCCAGGATTGTTTTACTTTTGTGTGTGTCCTTTTCCTCAGCGAGAATCACTAAGTTCTTGCACAAGGCAAAACCTGACAAACTGAAGTCAGTTAAAGGCATTTCTTGCATCCATGCTCTGACTGTAGGCTCTGAGAGAAGCTCAGCTGAGCCCTTCTGAGGCAGATGGGAAGAGATGAGGAAGAAGAAAAGCAGGGAGGAAAATTACAGCCCTGGAATCAAGCAGGCGCTTTTCAGAGTGGAGATGGGGGTTGAGGGTGTTGGTGGCCCCTGCTCCTTCCCTTTGAGCAGGTTCAGATTCGGACAAGTCTCCCAGGTTTGCCGAGGGATGGCTGTGGAGTCATGGTGTACTGCAAAGGCATTGCAGTGAGGCTCAGGGCTGCCCCATCACCCCACAGCTAATATCCAGTGACCAGGGACTGCTTACCCTTCAGCTTTCACTGCTTCCTGCCAAGGCAAACCATGACCGTGGCAGGATCCTTGCAGACCCCTTATCACAGTGCCAATGTTTAAACACCCTATCTGTCCCAGGCTGTTTCCCTCCAACCTTTGCTGGTTCTCCTAAGCAACTTTATGTAACCAGCTGGGCTGGATTTCCATGAGTGTAGAGCAAAGGCTTATTGACCTTGTTTGTTGTTTTATGATAGAAAAGAAAGTTGGAAGAACTGTATTCTCCTTTTTTTTTTTTTTAATTACATTTTATTTCATTTTATCCTTGGCTCTCAGAAGATGCTCAAAGAATTCATGGATGATGTCCGTTCTTATTGCAACATAAAATGATAATATCCAGCCCAAGAAACAAGAAATTTGGGATTGTTAGCTACAGTTTTGAATTCTGCTTTTTTATTTGCATTTTATCAACTTATTTCATTCGAAGATACGAAATAGTCCCCAATGATACCCATCCTGTTCATGGTGCTTCTGAAGGGAAGATTTCAAGAGGATTCTCTATTTCAGTTATTCTTTCAAGACTCACCCTCTCAGACCTGCCATCACAGATAGAAGGTGAAGATGAGGAACAGGGTAATAAAAAGTTATGGTCCATAAACAACTTTCAGGCTGTAATGCTGCATGTTTTGTGACTTATCTTCACCTGCAGTTCTCTATGTTATTAAGGGAACCGTGCCCCAAGCTGCTAGGCACACTGTATTGTGGACACAGGTATGTAAAATCTGAAGAATCCTTAATTTTTATTTTTTGTTGATTAAAAAAGGAGCTTTGAGAGAGTAATGGGGAAAAAAATTACAATATGGACAGTGAGATATTTCTTAATTACTTGTTATTGCTTGTCTTACACTGCAGCAATCAGCAGCACAGTGCTAGACATTGCATGGGTATTTAATGAAATGGATAAGCTTCTCTTATCTTTGCATTTAAAATTCTTTTAAAAAGGATTTTTCTAAATCCTTTGGAAACAGGGACAAAAAGGGGAGTGAAAATGTGAACTAGAGAGACTCCTGGTGAAATGGGGAGAATAGAACTGCAAAATGCTTGCTTTCTGCACACCCCTTTGAGGAGGCTGGTGGCAGAAAGTGTCACAACAGGGCTTTTACTCCATTATTGCAGCTCCATAAGCTTGGAGGAGGGAAAGCCAGCTTGCCTTTGCTGGCTTTGCTTTCCCCTTTTTTTTCAGGTAGCCAGAAGGTATGGTACACATGCACACTGCTTGAACTCCAGCACTATGGAAAAATGTAGCTGGAAGGTTAAACAGCCTGTTTGCATAGGAAGTGTCGGTCACTCGGCTTCATCTAGAGGGCTGATGGCTCTCTGAACTGTGTGAGTTTGGCCTTTCCCTGCTATGTACTTTATTCCTCCAGAAAGTAATTTTACAAGAGCTCTATAACAATTCTCTGACAAAAACTGTGTTATACATAAATACAGTTAAATACCCTCCCGTATTTTTCATGGGTCTTACCCAAACATTTTTTGTTTTAATGTATAAACCCCTCTGCTGCCCCTGCTGCTCTCAGGTAGCAGGTACACTACGATATAAAAAATCACGCCAGAGAGGAGAAACTGTCAGCTGCCCCACAGCAAAGTGAAAGACATCCAATATTCCTGAGGGGTTACTTTTCTTCCTGTGATACTCTTTCCTACAGGTTGACTGACTCTGTAGCTTTTGACTGTGCTGTTGGGATGGTGATGCCAGTCAAGCAGGCAGAAGAACCTTTTGTGTTCTCACAGTGCTTCTTCCTCAGAGGCGATTGCATCTGCTGTGTTTGCCAACAATTTCAACTTTGACAAATAGCTCCTCTTTTATGTCTGACAAATGTTCATCTTCAAAGAATAAAAACCACAAAAGCAAGAGAAAAGCTACTCCCCTAGGCTCCTCTATTGAAGAATAACCTTCTGCACTGCTCAAATATCTGCTAATGTGAACAGAACAATAACTGAAGACACAGCTGTAAGGCAGGAAACAAGCTTAGGTGGGGTAAGGGGATTTTGCACCTTGCCAAGTTACTAGTGGCTCTTCTTGGAAAGGGAAAATACCTGATTTACTTGAAATAAAATATTTATTGACTCTCTTTTAAGAGGGAAGCCATGGCTCAATTTAGACATTAATCCAGTCAAAACAGAGTATGGAACAGCAGAATGGGGTGTCACCTGTTCCTGTAGAATCAGAAGGTAATCATCTCACAGGACTCCATAGACCTGTGTAGCTGATCTGTGGCACCAAGACCAGGCAATACTGGTTTTATCCTGATGAGACCAGCTGTGCACAATACATGCCACTTATACTTGAGAAGTGCTAACTCAAACTGAGAAGATGCAAAACACAAATAATACAGTCAGAAACATGAATCTCTAGACTCTTTGGAAAAAGTGCCTTTTTTTTTTTTTTTTAATCTGAAAAAGCAAAATTAGAAGATGGGAAAGGGTCTGGAGTCTGAGGAAGAGTGAATGAAGGAGCTAGGGGTGTTTAACCTAGAGAAAAGGAGGCTCACAGGGACCTTATCTCTGGTAAGAGTGGTATTGCTCTGACAGTGACCTGAAAGGAGGGTATAGTCAGGTGGCAGGCAGACCCTTCTCCCCACAACCAGAGACAGGATGAGAGTACATAGTCTCAAACTCTTTGAGGAGAGGTTTAGATTGGACATTTGGAGGAATTCCTTCACAGAAGAGGAGATTAAACACTGGAATGGGCTCCCCAGGGAGGTGGTGGAATCACCATCCTTGGAGGTGTTTAAGGGAAGACTGGACATAGCCCTTTGTGCCATGGTCTGGTTGACATGGTGGTGTTAGGCCATAGGCTGGACTTGATGATCTCAGAGGTCTTCTCCAACCTAACTGATTTCATGAGTCTCTGATACCTGCTTTTGGGAAAGCAGCAATAGTGGCACTGTGCATGCTGGCTAGGTGAGGAATCAGTGGCAGACAGCATCATGCTTGGTTAGATCCTAGGGAATTATCCCTTTTGGGGTCTCTACTTCACACAGATCCTGTGTTGCTGACTTTGCTGCTCACTGCTTGGACAGACAAAGACCCACCCTTCATGTGTGTACCTCTGGGTCTGCAGTATAACCTATTGTATTGCACAAGGAGAACTGCCTCAACGTGAACAAGAAATGCAATGTCTGGGATGCTTGGGATAATTGAATGAGAAATGGGTTCAGGTCTATCAACTCTGCCACGAGCAGTTGAAAGACTTTTCTGCAGAGCAGCTGTAATTGAAAGATCAGTTCCCATGAAGCTGCTCTCATGTAGAGGGTTTTTTCTCTGAGATGAAAGGACCCCTCTTGCCTCTCCAGCCTTTTGAATATGCATTTGTAATCTAAAAGCTGGTAGGTCTCTTTGTGTTGTTTTAAATGGTTATGCAGTGACAGTTTCATGCATCTCATCAACCCTAATGTATTTATAATCAGGACACCCTTTGATACCTCCTTCCCTAAAGAATTATCCCCGCCTCCATTTTGTGGGTGGAGAATTAAGGCACAAAACCTGAATCGTACCCAAGTGGTCATGCTGTGCACAAAGGAAAGCTAAATGGCCACAGAGAGTTCAAGATCATGCCAAAAGGAAAGGCTCAGTACAGGGACTTCAGTGGCACAGTGGTGGGTTGGACAGAACAGTTGGAGGGGCTCTGCTTCAAGAGGCAATTAAAATTAAGGCACTGATTAATGCCTCAAATTTCCAGACCACTGTCACTTCCAGATACCATCAATCTTTAGGAAAGAACAAGACTGGGACACTGAAAAGAGGATGTTCCAAGCTGCAGCCCAAAGTTTGGCTGCTTGTTTGGTGGGGGCTGATGCCCTGTCCACCTTGCTACAGGTGCAGAAGTCCTATCCATTCCCAAACCTTTAAATTTTTTTTAACATTTTTGAGTGTTAAAAACAACATTATAGCTCATGTATAATTGAGAGGATGGCAGGCTGCCTCCCTGTAAATTTCATTGCATGTATATGGTGTTTTTTAGCTAGTGCACTGACTATAGGCTGCAATCCATCCCAGAGAATGGTGCACTTCACAATATTATTCAAATGTGTATTGCACACAGATAAAACGCCACACAGGGTTGTAAAAGAGATCATGTTGTCCCCTAGTGATTGTGCAAACATTACATTTTATTAATAAAGAAATTGATCAGAAATATCAGCGAAAGCCATTTCAGTAGCCTGTTATTTTACAGCCAAATAAATTTGAGGGCTGCCTCCCAATATCAGAATATCAATCAACTGCTTAGTCTATATTCAGCACTAAATTCCTGCCAAATGTCATAGGGTAAATTAAAAGCTTTTTTTCCTTATCTTTAGAGCTTAGCCCCAAAAACCAGGTCTGAGATGATTTTTTTTTGTCAGTTGCATAACAGTAAAAATGGTTTAACAGATCTAAACCCTTTCATTTAAAATAAAGCCCATGCGGGTTTTTACACTAACTTTCAGCTTGACCCATTCTCTAGTAATAAATACAAAACTCAAAAAATGCAGAACAAGAAGAGGAGAAGCAAACACAGTTTATGTAGACTGCAAATATAACTATAGTATTGCTCTCTGAACAGGGAAAGTAGAGCAAATAGGTAGATATAAAACAGCTGGTAAGCTGCAGTGACTGGAGTATCACCCATTTATTACTTTCCTATTCAACAGCAGGTGAACTGAGACCAATTGCTGGGGTCTGAGTAGCCAGAGAAAATTAACTCTTGTTCTTCAGGGAGTAAAAAAAATCAGGTGTCACTTTGGAGCTGACAGTAATGTGTCTGCTTTGTGTTTGCAGAGTACCTTTTGTTGTTCAGGAAGGCAGATATTCTCAGTGTTTATGGAAGTTACTGTAGTGTGCTCGCTGCACTGTGTTTTTTCTCCTTAATTCAGCAAAAGTCTCCAATTTAAAAAAAAAAGGACACTGCTCATGGAGTGTGCTGCCTGTGCTACCAGAACACACTGTCAGCTGCACAATTTAGACCTGGTCTACTGCAACAGGTTTTAGGGCTTTGCTTCTAGTTAGGCATTTGTGAACCTGGCATTCCCTTTTGTGGATTTTTAGAAACAAAACTTGGAAAGATCAGTCATGTTTAATAGCTTGAGAACAATGCAGAACTTGAGGGTTTTTTACCCCCTTTCTATTACAGCTTTTCTATCTCTAAGTTATTTTTTGTATTTATGACAACAATGTCCAGAGGAAGAACTAAAAACAATAACAGAGCAAGATCCACTGGGGAGTGTCACTTCAGCTGGGAAAACATAAGGAAGTTGATTTCAAAGAGCAAGCATAATTTAGAAGAAGTTTTGCAAAAGTTTTGCAGCAATGACTTTCTTTATTCCAGCCTATCTGAGATGGAGAGGAGAGGAGGGATGGACAGACACACAAGTACAAATGATTTCTTTTGATTAGACAAAGTCTGGTAAAACATTTGCGTTTGATTAGACCTCAGAACTGCAGGGAAACCATAACATCTGTGATAACCCCAGTGTTCAGTGTTACTGCTGGTGGTAAGAGATCTCATCCTAGCTACAAGACATTTACTTAATTGCCACACTTGCTAATAACGCATTCTATGATTTTAAAATGCATATGATATCATCTGCCCTTGATGAGATAATTTTCCTATTCTGGTAGCATTTACAAGCTGTGGGCAAGATAGGGACTTGCTGTACCAGGTGCTGTGTGACGCAGTCTGTGACAATTACGGCCTCGAATGTTTTAATTTTTAAATTAGGACAGGCAGAGCAATGGGGCCCAGTAAAGGGAGGAGAGCAGTCATGATGAGATTGTGTGGTTGTGGCAGAAATTAGCTTATGCACAATTCAAAGGATTTTGTTTGCAACAAGGCTGCAAAGATGACAGGAAAGGAAAGGCATCAGGGCAGCTCAGGGACCCCATAGCACACCTTTTGCTGATGAACAGCTCTGAGGCTCTGAAGAAATGCAAAGGAGCAACAGAGATCTGAAAAGGCCAGGGACATGGCACTATACCCTCACACACATGGGAGGCAAGTAATAATGGACTTTGCAGAGTGAAACACTAACTTCCCTTCAAGTTAACTGGAAAGTCAGAGGGGCACCCAGCTCACGGATGGGGCAGGCTTGGATGATGTACTGCTACAATGCAGTACAGAGTCTGCCGTGCTGGAACTCTTACAGTCTGCTGCTGCTGCTGCTACATGTGATAAACACACAGAGAAGCAAAGCAGAGCTTTTGAGGAGTCTAGCAGCTTTTCAGCAGCACTAAAGCCACTTTAGGGGCAAGAAGAGAAGACTTCTTCCCTGCTACCTCAGTGCTGGCACTTGCAGCTCCCTGCACTGACAGTTCCCATTCACACTGCTAAGTGGAAGTGTTCCCAGTCCCTTGAGTCTGCCTTTGGTAACACCCTTAGCACACAGTCTGGTTGATTGTTTGCAGGAATATCATGGTTTATCCTTACAAGTGGTTCCTCTTGGTATCTCAGAGATATGTATGTTTTTGAAACATTCCCTTCACTGATGCACTTCTGGGCAGCAAACATAAAGGCAGAAAAATCTTCTGTGCAGAAATTAAATTCCCCTTGTCTAGGTGTGAACCTTGGGAAGGTTGGTTGGTTTTTGAAACACCCAACTAGGAGTCTTGTCCTTCACACTCTCTATAGACTTTGGAGTTGTTCTAAATATTAATGGAATAGCAATTCCATTATATGACATTTTGCTGTTGAGTTTCAATTTCAGAAATTATTTGCTAGATCTTCTGTTTGGAACTAGAAGCACATTCTGCAGTGTTGTGGCTATTTATAGTTTGGGATGAAGCAGCACTAAAAGCATTAGAGGCAATCAGAGAAAACTGCTAGAACTGGACTCAAGGGAAACCACCTCAGAAGGTTCTTTCTGCAACAGGCAGCTGACCTGTGAGCTGCTCAATCAGAAGATGAGGATGCAAACTTTGGAGGGGTCTGAGATAGATTAGATAGGCAGAGAGATGGACTGGGTATTACCAGCCACACAAACACAAGGGTTCCAGAAACCCTCAGAGCTGGTTGGCCATTGTAGCTGGAAGGGTAGTGAGAGCGAGCTTTAGGACACAGTGATCACATCTGCTTGTCCTGCTTTTCCCTAAGTGTTGGCTTATGGCTTTTTCCATGCGGTGGTATACAGACAGCTGTTGCTGTGCTTCAGACGAGATTCTTCCTCGTCAGACAAGCTCCTTCACCAGCAGTGGAGATGGGGAAGGGCCTTGAAGGGAAGCCATATGAGGAGTTGCCGAGGTCACTTGGCTTGTTTATCCTGGAGGAGACTGAGGGGAGACCTCACAGCAGTTTACCTCTTCCTTAAGAGGGGAAGCAGAAGGGCAGGCACTGGTCTCTTCTCTCCACTGACCAGTGACAGGAGCTGAGGGAATGGCCTGAAATTGTGTCAGGGGAGGTTTTGGTTGGATTTTGGGACAAAGTTCCTCACCAGGAGTGGTTGGGCAGTGGAACAGGTTCCCCAGGGAAGTGGTCACAACACCAAGTTT
Source organism: Urocynchramus pylzowi (assembly GCA_013397555.1). Taxonomy (NCBI): domain Eukaryota; kingdom Metazoa; phylum Chordata; class Aves; order Passeriformes; family Fringillidae; genus Urocynchramus; species Urocynchramus pylzowi. The sequence continues at coordinate 762,377 of VZRH01001847.1, forward strand.
GACAGAGTTCAAAACACGTTTGAACAATGCTCTCAGGCACATGGTGGGATTTTTGGGTGGAGCTCTGCAGAGCTAAGAGCTGGACTCGATGATCCCGAAGGGTCCCTCTCAACACATTCCATGATTCTTACGCTAGCACACCAGAACCTGTCAGAGCACTCCAGCAAACACACATCCAGGGCGTTCCTCCTCCATCGAGTTCCCTCACCTTTCGGGACTGAAACAAAAGCCTGAAAAGAAGAGAGGCTAAGCAGCAAAGCACCGCGCCCGAGCGCAGCCCGCCCGACTGGCCGCGGGCTCCCCCTCACACGTCCGTCGTCACTCGGCCCTGCCCCGGCGGGACGGCCCCGCCCCGGCTGAGGCGCCGCCGCCGNCGGAGGTGCCGCATGGCGAGGGAGCAGGTGCGGGTCCCGGAGCGGCGGTCCCGGCCGGGGAGGTCCGGAGAGCCGGGAGGAGCCGTGGCTGACTTTGGGAGTTGGCTCGGACACGAGTTGAATCGCCCTGTGAATGGAGCGGGCAGGAAGCAGGCTGCTTTCACTCCGTATACTCGCCTTAGAGCGTGCATTGTTATTTCACGTACATTCCTAATTACCTCCTCATCCTGCTATCGAGGCTCGTCCTCCTGCTGAACAGGTTGCGGGAAGCCGGCACTTTCTCTGCGCAGTGGATTATAGTGCTGTCTCCGGTTTCCCATTTCTTGCTGCCTTACGCTAAAAAATAGTGATAAAGAAATCCTTGGGGGAAACCATCTGCCAGGGCTCACGCTGCTGGGACGTGTCTCCCTGCACTGAACGCCGCGGTCACAGGGCGTCCCCGAGCGCAGCCGTGCCCTGCGGCTTAAAAGTGTAGTTTTAATGTTCTCAGCTCCTTTGCCAGGAATGCTAAAAAAACTGGCACTGCTGGCAGTTTAGCTCTTCTGTCACACACAGGTTTATTGACAACAGCTCCTTATCCAGCTGTTCGTCACTCTTTTGAGTAAAAAGCCATGTGTCGGTGATGGTGTAAGATGCCAAACAGAGCATCTTGAGATGTGTTCTTTTGGGGAGAGTGCTGTTTTTGGGGAGGGTTTCTGAATTAAGTTTCAGCCCTTTTATTAAACACGTGTTTAAGGGCTCAGGAGAGGTGCACAAGTGCAAATGAAAAGCATATCTTAAATATGCTTTTAGTACATTTCTGTTTAAACTGTGAAGTGCAGACTTGTCTAGCCCATTTTGAAGGTTTTGCCAAAATCTCTTCATTAAAGCTGAGTCTTAATAGCTGAAGGATGTTTATGTGTATTACAAGTGTCTTTTTATTCTTTTTGGTGGTTCATCCTCAAAATGTTTTCAGAGTATCCTTTAAAGTAATGTGGGTTTGATACCACTTGAAGCTGATTATCTTAAGAATGTATTTACACACCGGTTGTGAGGAATAGTGAAAGAACATGAACTGAATGATTGAGCTGCTGAAAGTGTCTTCTCTTTTCAAGGTGATCTGTAGAGTTTTTAGGACAAAAGCATTTCAGGAGCCTGGAATGGTGTGCTCTTGTGTTTCATTTATTCTTTGTGTGAAGAGCTAAAGAAATTTGAGGTGGCTGGTGACTTTGTGAGAAGAATTACTGTGAAAATTTTATCTTCCATTTCCATCTGCTGTGCGAAGACAGTAGAAGACACCAGCATTCCTTTAAATAGATGATACTGAACAACATCTTGATTATAAGATTGTAGAATGTAGTCAATTTACTAAACGTCAAGAAGCATGTTTTCTGAAATAGGCATGACTTAAAGGATGAGATGATGAGATCTCACAAGAAGCAATCATCTAACATGATACGGAAGTGTGTTGAGGTAGAGCAGTGTGAAAAACAAAACAGTTGAGATAAAACAACTGGAGCAAAGAGGAGGTGGCTTTATTAATTGTTACTTTTTTAAAAAAGCCCAACAAAATGGCACTTCTCTTGGTTCTTTTACCTTTCCCCTGAAACGAACTAATCTTGTTGAGACAGCAGTGAGCTGTTAGTAACAAAGTTGGAAAAGCTGGGTTTTTTCCTATTCAAAATGGTATACATATAAGACCACATAGTAGTGTGGGGTTGGATGGTGTAGAGCTGAGACTAACAAAGAAAGACAACAAAAAACCCCATGGAATAAATGTAGGTGATTGGGACACTGTTAATAGCATCTGGATTGCAGTTTTACATATAAAGGAAAATGTGGAAAAAGCCGTAAGTGTCAGTGTCACAAGAAGCCTGCCAGTCAGAAGGGTAGTGATTTAATTTATTGATTTATTTTCCACCCCCGTTGAATTACGCACATTAATAGCATTTTAATGAATCGCTAATCTAAAACAGTGCTCAGTGTTTGTGACCAAACATGTCTGGGTCTGCCTTTGTTCCTGAAAGACCAGCTAGCATCTATGTCTTTTTGATGTCAAGTGCTACATTTCTTTTACTTTCTTGAAGAACAAATAATTTTCATGTGTGTTTTTTTTCCCTTTGTTTATTTGTTTTGATTTGTTGTTTGTTTTATTTATTGTTGTTTTGTTATGTGGCATTTTTTGTTTGTTTCTTTGGTGTATTTTGTTTGCTTTTATTTTGTTTTTTCCAGAATCATTGAGCTGTATCTGCCATAGAAATAGGAAACACCTGACAGAAAATCTAAGCTCAGAGGAATTGTGAGTCTGGGCTTGTCTGCAGCAGTTCAGGGGATGTATGAAATAAGCCAGTAGTAATGGGCTGTTGTAGGAGCAAATTAAGGGATTCTTTTGAAGCACGAAAATATGCAGTGAGTGTAAGTGAAGTGAAGGAGAAAAGAAATCTTGAATATTACATGATTGAGGCTTTTAGGAGACTTCTTTGCATTTTGATTCCATTGCTTAAGTGCAAGAGAGGTTGCATACACTCCTGTTCAGAGCAGCTGTGTCTGGATTATGTCTGATAATCTTCTCTTGGCATAGTTTGCTTTATTAGTTTGCATTTAGTGTTATATTTGTGAAAATAGTCCATATTAAATAAAACTAATCCCAGGGAAACAGTCTAGTTTTTCACATAGGTCTTACATTGTTAACTTTCTTAGCTCTTTCTTGTAACTGTTGATTTTACCCCACATCTCAACTAGATAAAATTTATTTTCCTGATCTTTCCTGTCTCCTGACTTAGTGATGAGAATAACTGCTGTCTCAGCACAGCTTGCAGGGGTCATGGTAAAGTGGACCCTGCTGAGGTTGGATCACTCAGTCACTGGCTCTATTTGTCATTGTCTTGACACATAGTTCATGCCTTTTCACTTGCTCACTTTTATTGCATCCTTCTTTGTCCCCAGCACTTGCTGTTTCAAGACTGATGGTTCTCTTCTAGTTTCTCCTCTCTGCTTCATAGCAGCTTAAGCTGTGTCTTCACTGTCACTGTATTCCAAAGTGTTTGACCTACCTGGTCCACCTGATAATTATAAGGCCAAGGATGTTGGCAGTGGAATTCTTCCCTCATCCCTGTGCACAGTACCTGACATAGTCCCAGGAGGTCACAGTGTTTTTGTGTAATGTGCCTTAATCTTGGGGCCTGATCCACCATATCTGTGTGAGATTTGGCTGGCAGAGTTACATGAGAGAATGACTTGGGTGAGCTCTTGCACTCTAGAGTTTTAAATTGACTGCTGTGTGAAATTACATTGTTTGGAGGTTAAGAATGATATTTTATGGTTTACCTAATGTTTCTCTTGTGTTTACGCTGAAGAATTAGAAGAGCTTGTGACATTTTTTGTCAAAACAGCTGGAGTGTTGGAAGACCACTCCGAGGACTTAACTGTCCATCCCTGTATTGCCAGCAAAATTTGAGTTCTAGTACTGAATTAAAATGTGTTGACATCCAAGTGAAAGAAGAAAGAAGGAAAATGGAAATGGATGTTAATGATAAAAGAAATGAAAACATATTCAGTCTTGTGGAGTATTTAGAAATACCTATACCTAAAAGTGACCAAGTGTCAGGAACTTCTCTTTAAAGGATTTTTCCCCACCTTAATGTAATGGCCTTAACTTACCTCAGTGTTCTCTGAAAGACTGAATGCAGTGCCTTCAGCTTTCTGTTGTGACTGTTCTGAAATAGTTGTAGAATTGAAAAAAACCCTATCCATCTTCTTGTAGGTCAAAATGATGAAGAAGAGAATTGAACATGAAAAGTAGTAGCAGAAATGCAAGGTTATAGCACTAGGATATTAAAATAACATAATGATTCATTCAGAATGTTCTGTGCGACTATTATGAACTACATTTCTCTAGTTGTCCTTAGTCAGGAAGTTACCACTGTAGGTAGTGTTGGAACAAAATAAAGTGCATTAGAAATTTGGGTAATAAGGCTAATATAGAAGTGTTCTCTACTAAAAGAGCATTTTTGTGTTGAGAGTTAAGTTCAAGGTTTATAAAGCTGTAATTGGAGAGAACTTTTAAGATTTATAGCTTTTTCTCTTGCTCAGTAAAACCTGCAAACCAGGTCTGGCTTTTGGTGCATGGGTGATCATTTGATTACCTGTTTAAAATCCTCACCCTTTCAGCTTTGGGCGCTGTTACTACAAGTTTCAACAAACAGTGTGGAACCAACTTTTTAGGTATTTAGGGGACTGTGAAGTACTTGAAACCTCCCTATATTTCTCAGTGGGATGAAGGAAAGGTACAGAGATGCTTCCTGAATTTGAGTGGTGTCTGCTTCCTTCTTGCCCTCATGGTGTACTCTGAGCTGACTTCTTCAGGCTGGGATCTGCCAGGCCTAACTTGTTAAAGTTGTTATTAGCATGCTCTTTTAATATGCAGTAAAGTGCTGTATTTAATCTAAATGCTGAAAGAACCTAATTTTAAACTCTTAACAGTCCAAGATGTAGTTGCAGCTTACACAGCAGCATTGAAAGTCCAAGCAAATTAAACTGCTTTTTTAATCCAGGACCTTATTTCAAATACTTGACTTGAATGCATTGAAGTGCATATGTCTGATGGCAAATCATCTTCGTATAAATTTCCCTTGGAATTTCTTCCTGCATATTTTTTTGTGCCTTGTGCTCAAATTTTACTGAGTGTTTGGAAAAATACTTTAATCACTCTGTAAAAGCTGTTCTTGCTGCTCTTCCAAGAAATCTTAAACTAGAGGGATGTGTCTAATAACTCTTTCTCTGTTGCTTTTTAATTGTGATAATTCCCTATGTGGTCTTGCAAACAGATTTGGATCTGCTGTGAAAGTGTGGAGGGTCTTCATTAACTCTGCCTCTTTCTTAAGTTAGAGCTTACTGGTTAATACCTGGCATTTTCTTGGTGTGGAATTGTGTGTAAGCAGCTTGCTGTTCTTGCCTCTTGTTTGATAGAATGATTTCTGGAGTCAGGGGTTTAAAAGGTTTCTCTTTAGCGCTTGAATTTGCTTTTCTTTGCCACCTTTACTTTCTGATGGTACTTCAAAATTTTGTATAGTGGTGAAATTGCATTTAATATTGTTGTGTTGATCTCATCATTGTTAAATAGAGAACTAAAATCTGCTTTACTTGTATTGTTGGTGTGTGCTTATCTGTGCCTGCTTTAGTCATGTTTACCAAGAGCTTTGCTGAAGTTTTGCTTGTAAACTGTCACCTGTAAAATTTGGCAGATGCTTTCTGTGATATGGATTCCTATTCCATAGATATATCCTGGATGTTTGAATCAGCTCTCTTTGCATTTAGAAAGTTTTCAGATGAATTTTCTTTTCTCTTGGGCCCTCCTTATACCTGACTAGGCTGCTGTGCATAATTCTGCTATTATTATTTGCCTTTCGACTGGCCTCTGTGTCCTGCTTGGTTTTGTGTAAGTGGCAAATGCCCAGTTGAGAAGGAGTGAAATATGGCAGGCTTTGGAACGGGAAACACCCCTGATCATGGCCAGCCTCTCAAGTGGCTAGGTATTTCTGTTTCACTGGACACCCACCATACTACATCATCTTAGCACTTTATTAAGACACTGTTCTACCCTAAATGAGTTGTATGTCTCAGAAAATTCCATGTGTGTACAGTTTGGATCAGTCTTCCCAAGCCAGTGCTGAATAGTAGGCATCTTTTTTTTTCCAGAACTTTAACTCCTTAGACATTTCAGACATTTGCCTGGAGTGCTCAGTGATCTGTAGGTACCTGACCTCTTACAGGTGTGCTCTGAGTGTCACCTTGGGTGTCATACTCTGCTGCTCTTGGATCCTCTTTTCTAATCTCACTGGATGCATTTAAAACAAAGGTCACTGGGCTACAGACTACTTCAGTTACATGCAAGTTGCATTTTTTTAGACCTTCTGATTTTTATTATTTGCACATTGAATATTTGACATTATCTTCACTTACCATGGGCTGGAAAGTACCTGATCTCACAAGTGCTTGCTTCTTCCTGAGCGTGTGGCAGATGTTTATGGGATGCTTAATGCTTTTTCACCATCAGCAGTTAAATCAGCTGGTGAATTGGGAGGGCAATACCCTTGCTGGTGTTTTATCTCTATTGAGATTTTTTATTAAGTCTCTTGCTTTTCTCTGCTTTTAACTTTCTACATCTTGGGCCACACAACCTGTGTCAATACAGTTTATTTCTTGTATTTTACCATGGCTTTAAAGCTCTTTGAGGTGGAGTGGAATTCAGCTGTCCTCCTTGCTTGAGGAGTAGTGGCTTTTTGGTCCCCTAGAAACCACCTAATAAATGATTCTTGAATCTGATTATGACAGTTTTGGTTTGTATTTATTCTTCTCAGTCAATTGGTAGTAATTACTCTCAACTTTATGAAATTAACTCCCTCTGAAATGTCCTTTGGGTATTGCTAGGATTGTTTTTGAACAGCCCATTTTTTATTTGATTTGATCACAGCTACTGCAGGTAACTATTAAATAATTGTTTTGTAGAAGAAAATGGGAGTGGTGAGCCAAAACAGTTGTTCTGCCTGTTTAACAGTTGTTGAATTGTAATTCTATTTGCAAGTTTTGAAAGAACTGAAGTTGTACTGGCAGGCATATGAGCTCTTCAGCATTTCTCTGTTTAACTGTCTTTATATGAGTACTGCTGTCTTCTGTGATGAGCAGATTTCAGCTAAATACATTATGAAATACATTATGTGCATCTATATGTCTCTTTCAGCTGGGAAGAAAGCTTCAAGTCTAATCCAGATTAACAAAAAAACCCCTGAGAAATCTCTGGTTGATAATTTCATGAAAAAATGCAAATGTGATTTACTTGGTGCATCGTAAACATCTAACACATCTCTAACACATTAGAGACATCTAACTCCTTCACAGGCTTTCAAAACAGATTTCTTACTGTCCTTTTAAGTTATTTTCCCCATTATGAACTTTGTGTAATTGAATAGTTACACTTAAAAATAACGAAATTTTGAGTACCTTCAGATCTTAGCAGCCTTTCCCTCCTTGTGTAGTGTGGGGTGCAGGAGGCCAGCTGTGGCTAGAGGATCAAGTTAGATGATAAGTCCTCAGCTGAGGAATTTTTATAACTGATGCTCATTGAACTTGGATTCATGTCCTGCTGTTATGGAAAGTGGCAAGGAATCAGAGCACAGTACTGGCAGGTATGCTGCCTCTCTGATAGCTACGTGTGGGCACCCTAAAAATGAAAGGGAATGCTGCCAACTAATAGTTGTGACTTAGTTTATGTTCCCTCTGGCATACTGCTGTCGAGTGCATGTTCATCCTTTTGTCAGATGAGTTGGGGGTGGGCTTTCGACAGAACTGTGTGGGAGGTGGGCCCATGCATTCAGCATGGAAGCGTATGCTGAGAGAGATTCAGTTCATGGAAACCCTGTGCTGAGAGAAAATTAAGTTGGGGCAGTGTCAGATATGAGTAAATGTTTCCTGTTTTGTTTGCAGGATTTACTTTTGCTGGCCACACTTAAATTTGTAAAAATCTTAAAATTGCTGGGCAGGATGCATGGGGTAGGAGCTATGTTAAAGGAATTAAAAATCCTGATTTTGTTCCCTTTCGGATTGCCTGTGTCTGGGGAGTCAGAGCTTTGAAAAACATAAAGAAGATACAGTGTTTCAACAGCTTTGTGCTGACCTCAGTTTCTTGATGCTCTTCCTTGCAGTTGAACATACTGTATAAATGGGAAGTGAATTGGACAGGGATGTCCTTCTTGTCTTATGAAGGATAAGAGGTGGTGTCTTGTTCAGGATAATCTCTAGCCTAAAACTATTGGCAAGTTTGAAAAGAAATTTGGCTTCAAGCCTTGACCGTGTCCCTTTAAGGAATACTGGTTTTAACCTTATTACTTAAAGCTCTTGTGACTTAACTCTCTTAAATCTTTACAACCTAAATGCTCTGCTAAACAGACTCCAACATTTCCACCATAGAGACCTAATTATTAGGTATAAAATACTGCAGAATTATGCTTCTGAGTATTGGCACACTTCTATTTTCTCTGCTCAGGCCAATGTAGTAATACTCATCTTAAGAAACATCATTAAAAAAAAAAAACAACCATGCTTTGTCCCTTCACTTTTGGTTTGTTGCTCTGTTCAGGCAAAATCTGCACCATATAACCAACCTGCTGTTGTCTTTGTTGGCATCTGCTGAAAGGATTTTGGATCTGGAGCTAGATGTGGTGGCCCATGAAAGGCTTCACTTTTCTGAGCTGTTGTGGTGGCACAATGCTGCAGTCCATGTGCGGGGGATTCAGGCGTGCTTGGGTGAGGTGAAGGGAACTGTGAAGGAACTGCATCACCTGGAATCTGTTCTGAAGGATATGTAGGGCTTTTGTCCAGCGTCATTACCAAACTCAATTTTTCTCAATCCTTAAGTACTGGAAGGGCTAGAAATACAACTTTTGTAATATTGTCTCCAATCTAAGGAAAGGCACACCAACTTCTGCTGTTGTGATGCTAAACTTAGTAAACCACTTCAGCATAAAAAGCAGAAATTTGTCACTTATGGTAATCAGCATAAAGCTGATGAATATGTAAATACTGAATTTCTAGACAGAAAACTATTAGAGACATTTTCCTTTCCTAATGACTTGTATAAACTTCAGGTTTTCAGAAAATGTCCAGGGACTTCAGATTTTCAGTACCGGTGGTTATTCGCTTGTAGTTCACACACTCTTCTGTTCCAGCAACCTCAGTCCTTTGCAAACAAAGTCCTTGTGGAGTGTTATACCTCCAATTACACACTGGAGAGCTACAAACCCTTGTTGTAGAAATCTTCAGTAACTATTTCTTCCTATAGGGCGAGGAGTACCAGACACATGGTACCAAGGTAGTCCGTCAGCTTTGTGTGAGGAAGGAATTTGACTGCTGAGTAAACTATTACACACATTGTAGAAAATTGTTGTTCCCCTTTTGTTCCTATTCCAAATATCATGTGTTATTCTTCATTATAAAACTTCTTCAAAGGCAAGCAGGTGGTGTTCTTCAGGAGATTGTTTGGCCTCTTCATGCACGTGGCTCATCTCTGAGTGTAAGAGAGGTCATAAATTACTAGAAAGCTGAGATTGCCTTTGTTTTTGGATTTGGGATTTCTGACCTTACCAAAATCATAATGCCATTTCATAGATTATTAAAGTAATGGTTTTAAATGAAATTCTCTATATTTTGTGGTTCAGACATCCCCCAGTCTTGAGCTCCTGATCTGAAACTAAACTTGTAGTGTGTGACTTGAATTTGGCATGCAACATGCATATGGATTGTTAGGAAGGGAAAAATGGACATGAAACAGTAGTTTTATCTCAGTCTTTCCCACCTGGTATAACTTGCTGCATGTGCAGAATTTTATTAGATTTTGACCTATCAAATTAAGTAAGTGGAGTCTGTGTATGCTCCATTTTAGTAAGAGATTTTTTGAGGAGATTAACTGCTTAGAAACGCCATAGTTATAAGGCCAGAATGGCTTGTTGTAATAATCTAGTATGACCCTCTGTAATACATAATATTTTTAAAATGTAACAACCTAGAGTCTAACAGAAAAAGATCAGACGTTGAACTAAAATTGATGAAGGATTTTCTACGGTTCTTGGTAGCTTTATGTTGATTACCATATGTGAAGAATTTCTCCTTTTTATGCTAATTGTTTACTAGCTTCACCATCAGAAAAGCTGAATCTGGTGTGCTTTTCCTTAGGTTGGAGAAGCTATTATGAAAGTTGTACTCCCTGCCTTTCCAGTACTTAAGGATTGGGAAAAACGGAGTTTGGTAATGTCTGTTACTTGAGTAGAGGCAAGTGGATGTTATATTATGAGTAATCTGACTGTAATGACAAGTGTTTACATATTTTTCCATAATGAAGAAGAGATCAAGACATGCCATGACCTAAAAGATCTCAGTCTTAAATCAGTATATTGTTACACTTCTGCTAGGTGGGAGGAGTGTGGTTTACCAGAGCTTGACCAACAGACCTTTTACTTCTTTTGTAAACTTGAGTTGAAGTTACTGTTCTTCATAAACCTGACGCTTTAGTCAAAGATGTAGAAAGGTGTTCAGGCTGTATTAGAGGAGCATAGCATGTGACAGAAATTTAAATATATATGCGTTAACCCTGTGCACGCTTCCTGAGGGCCCTGCATTGTATATTTGTTTTTCCTCACAGAATGTCATGGAAGAGCTGGTGCCGCAGATGAAATTGGGGTTACTGGATGCATATAGTGCTATAGTTTTATGAAGTAAACAATGTAAAACATTTGAATTAGTAGTGTTGCGTTAGTTTTCCTAGAGGGTGCAAACACGTTTATTTTATTAAGCAGGGTGGGAAGCTTGTGGCTAAAGTGGTGGGAAGGGGGCTGTTAGTTTAGGACTCAGAACTAGCCCCCAAAAGGTTAGCAGGAGTCATGAGGAGTGGGGATAATGAGGGAAACAGAGATGTTGGAAGGGCTTTCCTACTCTAGAAAGAGAGGAATAGAGGTGACTGGGAAAATTCCACTGTGGTTTGGTGATGCAAAATTGTAAAGCAGCATTAGTGTGGATAAAAGAGAACCAGCTGGGCTGAAATTGCTTTGGGAAGAGCTGATAAGAGATTTTGCTGTGATAGCACAAGAGATCTACTGCACGTAGTCCAGGATTTAAATGTGGGTAAAAATCTCGTAACATGGCTAGAGCAAAGTATTTTTGGGTGTTCTGACTGTGAAAGACTGACTCCCCATACCAGAGAATATATTCTGTTGGTCATTCATGGGGTACAGGGAGCTGTGTTATCTGACAGTTTCACCATCAGACAGTGACTAAAGCCATAAAACTGATGGAGTGAACTGTAGATGTGCCTAGAGAGGCACAGAAGATGCTTCAGGGAAACTGGACATGGAAGTGAACTTGGTTTGAATGATCACAGCTGAAGAAGGTAAACAGATGAACATGTAGGTTAGTAATTGTCAAGCCTCCAGGGAAGCTGAAGAAGCTTTTTGGTGAAGTGTGGAGGTTGGATGCAGAGGGCAGGAAATTCAGGGAAGCTACAGAGGTAAATATTAGCATCTCAAATAACAGAAAAGGCTCCACCTAGGAAATTACCCCAGAGCTGATGATTCACCTGTTCGTTACATCAGGATATGCTGAGCAAACAGAGAACCTCTGAGAGGTGTGGGCAAAAAAACAGTTCATAAAGGAAGGTGTATGTTGAGGATCAGAAAATCCAAGGCTAAGGCAGGGATTCCACCTCAGCAGACAAGGTGGCATCTTACAAGTGGTAATAAAACACATAACAGAAGGTGCTTTGGTCACAGGAAAAGGGGAAACAGCCAACCTCCACAAGAGGAGGAATCAGACTTCTGTGCATGGGGACAGGGAGTTGCGTAAAGATGGGCTGGGTATGGTCTCTGGACTATAGGAATTTTTTTTATGAAACGGAAAATGATGCACAAGAGCGGGAGAAAAAATTTTAATATCCTGCATTTGAGTCTGGTAGTCTGTATCCCAGAGTGCCTAAACATGGAACACTTCACATCTAAACTCTGCCAGCAGAACTTTAACTATGGCTGCAAGCAAGCAGTGGCATCACCTAACTGGAGAGGAATAGATGTGGTTTCTGTGGATAAGTGGGAAGATAAAGCAGATGGGTGATAAATGTGGGTAAATATGGATCTTGACTTCAAAAGCAGGCGGGACTGTGATAACATAGAAAGTTTAAAATAAACTGTTAGGAGAGAATAATAAAATTTTTTAGACAGGTGGAAGCAATGTGGAAGGATATCATATGAAACGTGACATGGGTTTGCAAGAGGAAGATTATTCTGGGCTAGCTTCTTGTTTCTAGATGAAAGCATCTATTTGTACTGCTGTAATATCTCAAAAATCCTATAGCAGACTTCTTTTTAAAGAAAATTGGAATTGGCAAAAGACGTGTAAAGAGTATAAGGAGCTGGCTGTAGCAGAAGCTAGTAATGTTGCTAGGAACTAGTGGGAGAAGCAGATAGATGTCTTCCACTTGTGTCATGGTAAGAAAGAATACAAATGTGTGTGTCAAACCCATTCTTAAGGAAAGTCCTAGTTACATAGTAAATTTTGAAGCAAATAAATATAATGCAGGAAGGACTCAGTGACCCCTGAGGAGAGTGAGAATGAAAATGAATTGATATTCTGTAATAAAACTATACACTTAGAGGCAAATGACAAGCATTGCTGAGAAATGTGAAACTTCCTGAAAGGAGAGATGTTGGGGAGTCCTTGTGTCTCTTCACCATGCTTGTAAACAGAAGCTGATGGGATCTGTGACTTGTGTCCATTAAAAACATCAGGAAATTAAACATGGAGTGAGGAAAAACATGGAGAGGGGGAATAGTGTTGACATAAGATACAGAAGGCATACACATGCCATTAATTAAAGCGTTGGGTGGAAAGTAGGAGTGATTTTGAGTGGTGTAAGTGCCATTCTTCCAAGGTGTTGGGAGAAGCAGCATTAGAGGTGGACCCTTCCAATCCTGTGCAGGATTGGAAGGTTCCAGCTAACTTGTGCAGTGAGTTACTGTTCTGACAACTAATTGCTGTAGACAAGCTGTATATTAAGGTAAAATTTTGACATAGCATCTTTCTTATTTATAAACGTTAATAATAAGGAAAAGAACCTACGTCTGAAGGAACTTGCTTATGCTTGATTCTTACCTAAGGTTGTTTATTTTGGTTAATGGTTTGATTGTTATTTAACCTGGTGTATTTTCACCTTCTTGTTTATGGAGGTCCAAATGCAAGCAAGCAGCATGGCTTTCAGGAGTACAGTCTTGGGCACACTCCTTGTCAGTAGTAAGACCTTATGATTCGGTTCTTTGTATACATGCTGTTTTGAAATAGTATTTAGAAAAGCATTGGCAGGTGAGTGCTAATGTGTTTGTGAGGTGCAGCTCTTTTAGACGGCAGTCTGGCTGTCCTGTTTCTGCAGTTTGTGGGTGTCCTGCAGGAACCAGTATTGTCTGAGCAGTTTGTGAATGTGAAGATTAAAATCAGACTGCCAGAGGTATAGTTTGCCAACAATGTTTTTTTTATTAGGTCTCCTGTCCCTGCCTGGAATCTCATTCAGTTACACCATAACTCATACTCTTAACAAGCTCTTTTACTCTTTCTTAATTGTCACAGTCAAACTTATTTCTGTCTCCTAGATACTAATATTTTCTTTGGTTTGTGAAGCCGGACAGGTAAATATTAAGTAACATAATAAGAAGATTTTATTAATATTTTACTTAAAAATATTTTTCATGCTAGACCAATCTTCCTTCATTATTTGGTGTGGAAAACACAGGTGCTGTTTTTCCTGGAAGCTTATAATTTACTCTAGCATAGTGGAATGTTTTTGCTTAAAAATATATATATATATAAGAATTTACTGAATCCAACACAAATGTTCTGTTGCTTTATTTTTGAGTTTCTCTTTTGGTGAATATGCTATACCACTGAAGTTGAACAGTGATATTTGTTAGTACCATTTTTTTATCTCGGTGCCTTTCAGGACAAGCTTGTGCTCAGTCCTGCTTCACAAGTAGCTGTGTTCCAGTTGGCTGAGTGCTTGCAATCCTGTAACTTAAATCGAAACTACCAGAAAATAGACCAAGGCTGTGATTAGGTGGCAATCACTACTGGTCTGGTTAGTCAGCACCTCTTTTTCCAGGGTGCATCTTGTTTACACTAAGTCTGAGTAGGGAGTGTAGAAACCTGAGTCACTATGGAGACTGTTAAGGCGACTTTTGTTGACAGGAGAAAAGCACACGCCAAAGGACAAGCACACAAGTGGTTTTGTTCTGTCATTTCTGCTCTTTCCTCTTTGGTACCACAGTACTTGTGTCTTCTAGCAGCTGCTACCTTGGCTGTGACCAGGCTGGGTTATTTGACCTAATAACTCTGGCAAGATTCTAGTAATTTAAGTGGCCTTTAACTCTGTGTACAGTGTCTGAGCAGAAGCTGCATGTGCTCTGTGTCTTGGAAGAAATGATTCTGTACAGAGGTGTATCTTTTTTCAAAATAAATACACCTACCCACCCTCTTCAAACCTGAAGAAACCAATTTCTCCATTCATCTGGTTTCTGAGTTACTATTAAGGTTTTTTTGTTATGTTTATAGTTTTAAAATAATTTATTTTATTTGCTCTTTGTTTTTTTTTTTCCCCACTGATGCTTTTATTGTGAACTAGTTGAGCTGTTGCTTTGTCATCAAAGTCAGTTTACTAGTTCAGACTGGCTCCTAGCAGACTTGATACATTATCAGTCTATCTCTTTTCCTGCCTTCTGCTGCAAGGATATGGCTTTCATTATGCATATTTCCTTAGTCTTTGGCAGCTGGAGGCATATGTGAGTTGCTGTCTGTTTTGTGTAAAATTAAGTAGTGTGGGTTTTGTTCCGTTAATCAATTAAGGCATTTCCAGTAACTTAAAATAATATATTTCTGCCACTAACTTAAAATAATGTATTTCTGAACCTTGCAGAATTTGAAAGAAGAGCATATTATAACGCTGAAAACTGGAAGCCTCCTTTACTATTCTGTCCAGTAGTATGTATCTTATACATTTAAAAATTCTGTAAGATTTGGTTGATGTTTATTTTTTTTTCCATGATAAAGCACAGATTCAGGAGTAGGATGCTGTCTTTTCTGATCATAGAACAGTTACAAGTTCAGAAGAAATCTGTAACCTGTAGGGAACCCCTTAAGGCAAAGTACCAAAGCACAATCTAACAGAATGCATCTTCTGGGAGTGTCAGACACACAACAACTCGCTCTAGTACACTGCACCCAAGCTGTTTTTTGATTAATAATATTAAGACTGCAGGAGAATATTGTAGAGGCGTGGCAGCTTGGATTACTGCTTAGTTCACCTCTTGGTTGGGGAACCAGGTCGCCTGACAGAGCTGTCTGTGTTGCCAGCGTCAGGAGGATTAACCTTTTATAATCTCTGTGATTTGAATAAGAGATTTTGTTCCTGTCCTCACTGCTCAGTTCAAAGCAGCTGCTGAGCAGAAACTTCAGTGGATCTTCAGAAATGTGACTGTGTTGGTCAACTCAAAAAGGAAGAAATAGATGTTGCAAGGATTTCTCCTATCTATGCTTTTTAGCAACTGATTTAAATGTTTATAGGGTAAATGTATATAGGTGGATTTAGCTCTGGAATCAGGGAAGTTGGCTAAGTCCTCAGTTTCCTTTTTGTTTGCAAAGTGTTGTGTTACACAAATAGTATCGAATCCATTTCTCCATCACCACACTCTGCTTCCCCAGCCCCTTGGAGAGCAAACTTTGGACAAAAGCAGAGTCCTGTAAGCACATAATAGCAAAACTTCAGTCTGTGTTTGTTTTCCCACTTCTCAAGAAAAGTATAACTGATCCAGACCAATCTGTTGGAGGTGATGCTCACCTGCCCATGCTAGGTCAGGCCAAAACTAGGAGGGATTACTCAGTCAGCTAAGGTGTATGTGTTTGCCCTTGAAGACTGGTGGTGATAGTAATAAGGTACTTAGCTCTCTGCTTAAAGCCCCACAAAATTTGAAGGATTTTCTTTCATGTATTGTGGCTGGGGAAGAAGCTCTTCAGTTTTAAAAAAGCCAGACTCTGTTTGCTGTGTCAAACAGGTAGCAAAGCATCTTGCATCTTTGATAGTCCCTTTCTTCTTGACACAGAGAGATATGGGTTTGCTTGTGTTGTCTACTTTAAAACATCCGATACTGCTGTCAAGTGACAACAAAAGGGCTAAAATATAAAAGGGCTGAAATAAGGTGTCTGAAGCATGTATTCCTCCTTGCTTTTGAAGAAATACCTAAGTGGAATTCACCTGTAATTGCTGGCACTCTTAAGCATTGATTATGTTGGAGATGGAGGAGGTTTGGTGGTAGAACAGACTGTATGAAACTACTTTGAAAAATGTCACCTCTGGGTCCCAAGCCTAGGGGCATATTAATTTGTAGAGCAGGTACTGCTGTATCATCATGTCATGCTCTTTTCTGGGAATTGTCTAGATGTTTGTATGGATGAGATACAGGCTAATGGTCTTGTTCTGCAGCCCTCACTCTCATGGTATGGTTTCTCTTAGTACAAACTCCTGCTGAAGGTGTAGAAGGAGCCCCTTGATCTGCAGGGCAGAAGACATCTGGTTTGGGACCCAAGTGTAAGATGTCATTGATGTCAAGGTGGTTTTTGGGAGCTCTAGCATCTAATTTGAGCAGTGAGACTGTCACACTTACTGAAGCAACTGATGTTTTGGGGGCAATCAATTACAAATCTGACTGGCATTGTCATGGTGCTGGTAGGGGGACACAGTAACCAGAAGGCAAACATCTGTGAGACAGCAAAAAGTGTCTCTGTGGCACCTTGCTTATGAATATTCTTGTGTTACTCGGTTGTGGTTCTTTGTGGAGAAACAGGACTGACACTTCAGAGCCTTTACTCAGTGAAGAAAACCATCTGAAGGTAGTTTGAATGCTCCACTGTGTCTCAGAACTTGGGCCTTTGGCTCAGGCAAATGGCTGTTGAGGTGACAGCTAGGAGCCAAGTGAAATTTCAGGTACATATTAACATGTCTGTGGGAAGGTTATGAAGGAGCAGAACACAATTCTGAATAAGCATCTGAGGATGCTGACTCTTGCCTTGCTAGAATTAGCTTGACAGTTTGCGCTGAGATGGTGATTGTTGCTAGATAAATTGAAAAAGTGAGTAATGAGTTAAAGGGCTCTCTACAGAGCAGTGTGCAGGCTGGAGGCACCTTGTATCCAGCACTGGCTGTGGGGCTCTTGAGAGCTGGAGCAAACGTTTTGTGCACAGCCTTTAAGGACAATAATGAGATGCATTGTGTAGAGGAAAGATTTTTGTCTGGGCACTGGGAGGCTGTCATTTCGGCTAGTCCCAAAGCAGACAGAAGATGGCTTATGAATCTTGATCTTTGTTACAATTACCTGAAAGATGACTTGAACTCAGGGGATTTGTCTGTTTTGTGCTGGCCAGAGAAGTGTCCTGAGACTACCTGCCTGCCAGCTGAACTGGGGGACCATGCAAGCAGGAGAAAGGGTGTTAGATAGACTCAGAGCCTGGAAGAGCATCTGCAGTGGTGGGAATTTCTGGAAGAGTATTCTGGGATTGGGAATTCCACTCCTCAACTACCACCTCTTCCTTCTCTATCCTGCTCAGTGTTTCACCAAACAGGCTGCCTGGACATAGAAGCTTCTGCACTTTTTATAATTCCAAGTATATTTAATGTAAAAACTGGAAAATATTTAATGGGCTGTTGACAACTCTGGATTCTCTGGCAGGGCAGATCTGTTTCAGGAGGTTGTAAAGTTCAAGACCTGCACATTCCTAGTTTTTTTTACTGCTTCCAGCATCTGATTCTAGCTTTCTTGGCTGTATGGTTCATGAATACACTTTTTTTTTTTTTTCCCCTCCTGGACAGAAAAAACAATAATGTCCAGCTTATTTCAGCTGCTCTTTATCTGAAATCAATTGAATGCTTCCTACTGCCTTTCAGGAAGCTTTTTCTGGGATCAGCTGTAAGTAAACTTGCAGCTTCTACTGCAAAGCAGAAGTTCCACTTAGTGCTAATGTTTAATGTAATAAAGATTTGAGCTGTGGTTTACCAAATAGCTTATCAATGTTTTAAACATTTTATTGTTACGATCTCTTGAGGCTTTTTTGGATAAAATGATCTGCGTTTTTTAAAATGCTGGATTTCTTCTGCAGTGCTGAATGGTCGTGGTGTATTGTATATATTTTGGCAGTGTAGATCCTGTTCTGTGCTAGCTTTTTAGTAAAATAACTCTCATTACTTAAGAGTTCAGAGATGAGGGTACTTCTGGGTTTTGGGACCTGTTATTTTGTGAATTGACTCCCTCCCTTCCTCTCTGAACACTGTCCTAGTTGCTCTACTTCAAGTATTGTTTTCAAACCAACAAATAACAGCCTGATCTTGCATCCTGATACTACTTTCCTGAGAAGTGCTGGTGTAAGAATTTGGGAGAGCAGTCTGATGTCTGCATCGAGGAAGTAATCAGTGGCAGACCTCTTTAGTTTTCCTTTTGCATTTAGTCCCCTGTCACAGTTGCTTTCTATAAGTTGCATACATAGTTTGAGTTCCATTTTTCCTCTTCTGTAGTTCCCTAGTAAAATTCAGTTTGTGTTTGAGATACGTTTCATTTTTCTGTCCACAAGTGCAATCCCCACATCTCCTGCAGCATTATTTTATTTTTTTTTTAAATTTCATTAGTATTTTCTTCACCTGTGAATCTCTGTTGGTGAAATAGTTCAAAGAGTATTTCAGGCAGGTGAGTTCTTGAGGTATGCAACAAAAAAGAATACATATGAAACCCTTCAGTTCAGGAAGTTGAAAACCTATGTGATATTAAGTCAGTATGTCAAATCAGATCTGGTAACAGATTAACCTGTAAACAAGACCCAGATGTGTCTCTTAACTGTCTAAATCTATTTTGTCATTGAAAGTGCTTAGAAGTCTACTTGCATTAACTGCCTAGTACATTAAACCAGAATAGAAAGTAAATTGTAACCCCTTCTGTTGCATGAAATACCTTTTAGAGAAGTAGAACCTTTTAAAAGAAGGCTTCTTTTGCTGATGAGGACTGACTTTTATTATTAAAAAACCCCCACAGCTGAACAGCTCTTGCCAAAGGATTTCCAGAGTTATCTGCTCCTGCAGGTATACTGTGAGAATGTGGGGAATATGTGCAAATGACAGAAGGGGTTTCCTACACAGTTTTTTACTTTGTTCTGTTCACATTATAGAGTAATTTTGGTAGGGATGGAAGAAATTGAATACTGTGAAGCTATGATGCAAGCTGAGCTGTGTACTTGTTTACAAAGTTTTATGCAAAAGCTGAGTTGAAAAGTGACAATATTTGCAGGAGGTATGATACTACCTGCTTCACTGAGGGGATCAGACTGGATGGTTGAGTGAAATAGTGGTATGTATCTTTCACTTTTTAACTGGATCAGCACAGTGTATTTGCTGTGGGTTTCCTCAGGTTTGTGTAGATTTGCCATCATATTGCAAGCTCTTCCAAGTTCATGTGCATGAAATACTGGGAATAGTCCAGATATCCAGTCACTCTGCAGTGTTGCTCTGATGTTCATGGGCTATGGCAGTAATAGAGATTTAGACAAGAGTGTAATATATAGCTTTTACATATAAATGCCAAGCATCTTCTGCTTAGGTTTTAATACTTTGCTCACGAAAGTTCATCCTGTACAAGTGAAAATTCTAGCAAGAAACAAATGTTGGGGTCGAGTTTAGTAACATGCAGCAATATCCCTTGGGGATTTTGCTGTGAGCCCCAAGTTGTGGAGTGTTTGGACTATGGAGGGGAGCAAGTGGGGTGCTCTTTTCCTGCAGGTTGTGACTCTTGTGTGCATGCAAGGCCTGGATCTTAACTGACCAGAGAATTTACAGAGGAGCAGAGAAGCCTCTAGTGAGGTTTGGCAGTGTGCGGGAGTCACTGGGATGTGTACATTACGTAGTGCTTTCCTGGAAATCCTGTATGAAATGGTGCTGAACCTTGAATGGGAATACTGAGTATGTGTCCCCTTAGCACAGAGATTTGGAAAACCCTGCAAGCAGTCACATGTCCCAGCTGCTATCAGTCACTGTCCAGTGGGCAGGAAGGGTGGAGTGGCTGGTAGAAAGCTGTTTGTTGGAAATTGTATCATAAATCAAATAAACTTAGTAGCTTTGTGTACCTCTGGACAGGGTAATGAATTTGCAGATCATCTAAGCAGGAAGATGCTAATTCATGTGAATTAGGAAGGATTCTAATTCATTTTCAAGACATCTGGCAATACAGAAATCTCTTGGGTAGATCAATTCGCTATCACAGACTACAGATTAAAAATTCTCTTTTGCCCACCCCCTTCCTGAGAAGAATCCTTGAGTAATGTGAATAATGGCTGGTTGCTGAAGGGAATGTATCCTTCCCTTTGTTTGACGTGGTTCCCAAGGCCTTGGGAAGGGCAAGTCAATCTGTCCTTTGGGCATTCAGAGTGGTCAAATTGAAGAAAGCTCTTTGCTACATGATTGGAAAATGCAATATCTAAGTGCTTTGTGGTATGTTGGGATTTTTTTTTTTTTATTTCTATGAACTCTTAAAAATTAATGAACTCATATCACATCTATTCCATTTATTCTGGACTACTTATTAAAGCAGATTGATCCCTCGGTTCAGTTGAGGTAAACTTGGCTATCTGGGTTCCCCCACAGTTGTCTCAATCAAAGAAGTAATGGATTTTTGAGGGACAGTTTCAAGTACTAAGTCAGAAAAATTCTGTCCTTAGAAGCAACCTTAGTTCTTTGGGCACTGTTGAAAATCTACGCTTTTTTCCTGCTCTCTGCCAGTTACCAAGCAGAGTGGCATTTTGCAGTGGCTCTTCCTTCTGGCAGCAGAGCAGTTCTCAGATCAGCCCAGCCTTCCTTTCGCATTAAGCAATAACAGAATGTTATCCCCAGTGTATTGTGAATTCAGTCTCAGCTTTTAGGACTGTTGGTCCATGAAGGTACCCACTGTGTTTCCATCACATCATTCTCAAAGAGAATACTGGGGCATAAAGTACTCTCTTCCCTGCTTGAGTGGAGCAATGTTTATATGTAAACCAGTGGTTTGTTTTGCCTGGCAGAAACACAAAGTATAAAGTAATGAATGTGACTTAGGTCCTGTGTCTCCCAGTGGCCCCTGAGGCTACAGGTGCCTTTCTGCAGTAACCACCCCAGCTCTGCAGGGCTCTGCTGGGAGAAGTTGGAGACTGCTCTGGGCTCTGCAGTTACAGCAGGTGCTGCTGAGTGCTGGTGGCTCCCTGGGGCCTCCTGTGCAATTATCCTTCCTCTGAGCTAGTTCAGGGAAATCTCTTCCTTCTGAACATAATTTAACTCTAAATGTATGAGAATGCAGTGAGCCATTCTTTTTACACCTGTCTCAGGCTGGGAATATCAAGGTGGCTTTGTCACATTGAATCTTTGTAGCAGACTTGGAAAACCACCAAACTGCTGTTTTATCCTGGTTTTCCTTTCTTAGGAATTATGAAGGGAGGAGAAGAGTTTCATGGCACAGTCTGTACTGCTGTTCTGCTATGGCACTTGCAGTTGCAGTTAATGGCATAACTGATGCTGCTGGGCTTTAATTGGGATAGTGTGGAACAAAACAGTGACTGAGTTAAAATCACTGGTGAGTCACTTCATGACCTCTGCTTCCTCCAGGCTGGAACACCTTTTGGGTTTGAGTAGTGGAAAAGAAAAGGTTTCCTCACCCTCAGGTGGAAGATGAGACTGTGCAAAGGCTGTGCATGTTTTGATCTCCAGGGCAGGGAAAGAGGTTGTGGAGTGTCCCTCCTTGGAGGTATTCAAGAACCCTCTGGACACAATCCTGTGTTGTGTGCTCTGGGTTGGCCCTCCTTGACAGGGAGGTTGGACCAGATGACCCACTGTGTTCCCTTCCAACCTGACCCATTCTGCAAAAGGTGCTTGTGTGTCAGGGTGGGATCTTCAGGGACAAAGCAGTCCTTGTTAAAAGTGCCTGTCTTGAGCCACTTGCCAGCCTGTCATGGATTTTATCAGTAACTTCCAAGAAGTGAATAGGAGGTGTTGATTTTCTGGCTCTGGGATGGGGTACATGTGCTGTAGCTGTTGGTGCAGGGTTTAGGCAGCAAACTTGTTTCCAATGGCTGAGTTATAGAAAGTTAAGGGCTGGGGCACTGCCTAACCATTCCACCCCTCACAGAAGGGTTCCCCTCCCTTCTGCATGCCTGCTGGAGGGCGCATGGGTGTGAATTTGGTGTGTTGACTTAGTCTTGGGTAGTATCAGCAGCTTGCTGTGGTCTCTTATTTATGTTGTTTAAGCAACCTTTGCACCTAGTGCTGCATGTCACTGTACACTGAGCACCTGGAAAATGTGAGAAAAGCAGAGTGAAATGGAAATACGTATTGATTCTGCTGTTCAGCTGGGGAAAGTTGCTGTAGAAGTTAGAGTGCTCTCAAAAACACATTAATGCTGCATTTGTGTTTCACAGAGAGGAGGAAGCTATTTATCAAGTAGCTGATCAGGAAAATGCATTTTGAATGCTGTGCATTCAGCATTGCATTGCTTTTAAAAGTGGTAATTAAAACTGCACCCTTCCATTCTTCTAATTTCTCCCACAGCTCCTCCATGGCACTTTATTGTCCCCCGTGAAGGGATGTAGGTTTTGTTCTTGTGTGGGGAGTGACCGGGTGGTAAGTCATGTGCTGGATTTAGTTAGAATGTAATCTTTTGGCCATCTGCTCAGGCACTCCCTAAGTTGCATTCCTCTCCTTTGCAAGCAAGTGTTAAAGGTGATCTGGGATGTGCAGGTGTTCAGAGCACTCGGGTTTCCTTTAACTGAATATGACCATATGCCTGCTTAGAGGTTTGAGCAGAGTGTTTTCTGAGCCTTGCAGTAATTTGGCGTGCTTAATTTTAATTATCTCACTGGTGTGTTTAGCACCTGCTCAGGAAAAAAAAAAAAAACCATTCAGACTGTTTGAAAAATATGGGGATAACAAGGCTTTCTCCTTTGAACTGAGTTTAGGAATACTCTGGTGTATGCTCTACTATTGTTTTTTGTCCTCCCACAGTGATTCTGGACATTTTTTTTTTAGTTTCTGGCTTGTGTTTTCCTTTCCTAGTCTTTAGGAGTTTGTCTGACCCTCCAGTCCTTTGTAAGTGATGGTTGTAGAGCATCTGGAATCTTGCTATGGCTTTTTAAAATATATATTTTATTTTAATTTTTATTTTACTTTATTTTATTTTATTTTAGTCTATTAGAGTAATACCAAAATGGTGAGAGATGCTAAGAGAGAAGAAAAAAATCTCTGGATGAATTTAATGTTTACATCAAGTTTCGTCTGCTTTCTAATAACTCCATGGAATAGCTGTATCTCTGATATGCTTAAGTCTTTCTTGGAGATTAAATGAATCTTTGTGTGCAGGAAGAGCAGGTGTGTCTCTGTGCATCTCTTTCATGAAGTGCTTGCACATGGCAGTGCAAAACACCAGGTCTTACCTTCCTTTCTAATTTTCTGTCATTTTCATTCCCTCCCTGGTGTCCTGCTCATCCTGTGCAGTGGCATAGTATCGGCATAGTTCTATGTTTGCATCTGAATGGATGGACTTTGGGTGCCACCCAGTTTGCTGAGAGAAGCCATTTGAAACTGAACAGAATTTGACATCTCCAGCTGGTTTAAATAGGCTCCTTCCCCAGAGAGCAGGAGTACTGTGGGATAACTGGGAGTGAGTCAGGAAATACCTGATCTACACCATTAACTTACATTATGTTTAGGTTTTTGCTTTGTGGCAATGCATGAGCAACTGTACCTGTAAAACTTGGTGTTGCTGGGGGCTCTAGAGAATAATTTGATTTTGTGGTACAAGTTTTATATTATAAAAATGAGATTTTATATTATAAAAATGTACTGTTACACACGGCTTCAAAGTACTTTTCGTGCTACATCATGTAGCAATGACTTTTCAGCCTTCGCTGTAACACTGAGTAACTAATGCATCAGGTTTCTATAGAGCTTCAGAACTCAACTTCGAGTCCTTCCTGAGACCTTGGCATAGAGGAGCTCTGACAGGGAGAAGGAGCGGGTGTACAAAAGTTTTCTTAGTAGTGTTCCTTTGGAAAGCTGTGGTCCTTTGTGGCATGGTGCATGATGTTTGGTGCAGTGCATCTGACCTGCAAATTCCCTGGGCTGACAAACAGGCTGGGCCTTAGCAGTGCCTAGCAGCCCATTCCAGCTCCAAACTCCCAGAAATTCAAGCTTTTTTATGGGGAATCCTGCAGCCTCCCAACCGGTCCTGGGAGATGTTCTGGGAGCTGCACTTTTGCAATACTTTCTGCACACCCCTAGGAAGTGCTTTCCCGTGGGGCTAACAAAATAAAAACACACTCAAATCAGTTTTCGTGGGAACTTTTTGGACATGCTGTGCAGGCTTGCAGATAGAGCAAAAGAATTACTGGTGAGATAAAACTCCCAGGTTTGTGATTCAGCTTTTAGTTATATATTCTATTTCTGCAGCTAACGGTGGAATTTATTACATGCACTTTGTGTAGAGGCATGATGTTCTGTTCATTTCTGGGAGTTGCTAAGGATTCAGTTTTTGCCATGTGGGTCTGTAGCAGGCTTGTGATCTTTGTTTAGTCTGGCTGCTTCCCCGGGATATCCGTGGGACTGCTCTTACTGAAACTCTAAACAGGCACCCCTCTCAGCTTCGAGGCAGTGCAGGGTTTGCTGCCTTTCATCAAAGGAACCTCTGAATATTTAGAGGCTGTGACTGCAATGTACAAATGGCATCTGTCTCTTAGTTTGCATATTGCTGCTGCAGAGGCTGTGTCTCTTTGTGTTTAGGAGCCAGTGGCCCACTCCAGCTGCTTTTTTAGCAAATAATACCGGATTTCTACATTGGGATTTCCTCTGCTTCCCTGCTAACAGTAGTGGAGCTTGTCTCAAACAGGGAGAGGCCGGCAGAAGCTTCCTGTGTGTCCACTGCCTGCTTTTCCCTTTTTTCCCCAGCCACATGCCCTTGTTTCTTTGTCTCCTGCCTCTTGCAAAGGAGGGGAGCAGAGAGGTTCAGAGATTAGCTGGTGCCTGCCCACTCCAGGGCAGTATTTCATGAAATGTCTGCTTTTGTGTGGTGTGCAAAGGAACTTAGAAAGTGGGTAGATTGTCCCACATATTTCTAAGTGGTTAAACAGACCAATTTGGAGATTTAAAGGTGTCTGCATCTTCAGTCAAGAACAGTGACCCACACTACTGTATGTTTTGCTTGCACCATTAGGTTCAGCATCAGGAGTGCTTTAGGCCCTGAATCTGGGAGAAAATGAGCCAATTTATTTTGGACCTAAAGGCTTGTGGGCGTTGTTAGTCTGGGTGAAAGCTCCAGCCCTTTTAACAGTAGCAGTTCTTAATGTACCCGGTGCAGCATTTTCCTTCATGTGGGCATCTACCTGGACTGTAAATGCTCTCAAAGGAGAATTTCTCAAATAGCAATCTCAATAGGCTGCTATCACACTCTGTTGCAGCTCTGAGTGTAATGGTGTCAGGGCATTAAAAAAAATAATGTTTCTTTCTAGATCTTTTATATTGAAAATTGGACACCGTGAGCCTCTAATAAGTATTGTCAGCTCTGTTTTCTGGAGAAAATTTTACTGCACCAGCTTTTAAATATTTTTGTTCTCTGGTATATCTTGCTTCCTAGCTTGTTAAGTATGTTTTCTTCTTAGTGTTAATTTTCCACTGGGACAACTAGCTGGAGCCTAGAGATGTCTTCTCTTAGTGCTTACACTTAGCAATTCCAGTAAGGATATGAGCTTGCAAAAGGGAAATGTAAACAAAATTTCCCCTAGACATGGACCTTCTCCATCTGGTGAGATAAGAGCCAATACTGTTTTATGTTTTAACAATTCTATTTTTATATATAAATACTATCCTGGAATTAAATTAACAGAGTAGAGCTTGTAAAAATGGCTTTTGAGTTTACACTGCTGTTTGTTTGGCTTATTTAATTTAATTGACAGTGTCATAGTATAGAGCTGCTTACAGAGCTTCTATTCAGGCTTGATTATTTTCAATTTGTGCTCTGCTGTACAGTGTTTGGAGAATTTCTTTGTTTATAAAGAATTGTTTATTTCTTTTAGAGTGTTTGTAAGTAACTTTGTAAGTTAGGTGGTGTGAAATGACTTCTTGGTAAGCAGCAGTATCTTCTGGTTGCAAAGGGGCAATGTTGAGATTGCTTTGCATTAGACATATCACACTGCTTTCCAAACATTAAGCCTGCAATCGTTTTTTAAAATGCATCTCTTTAGAGAGCTGCCATGGGGTACAACAGAGTTTTTGTCTCCAGATCTGTTTAACTGAGTGTGAATTTCCAGCTACCAGGATTGTGCAGGGGATGTTGTCCAGTTAATATGATGTACTACTCAAAGGAAACTGTAGCAGGACAAAATCACTGACAATCTCTTATTTTGTTCTTTTCCTTTTTTCTCTTTACAGTAAAAAAAGCTAAACTCCATGGGCCACCAGGTAAGTTTTGCTCTTCTGCTAGTTTGCGCAATGGGGACTCCAGCTCTCTCACTGCTGCTCATGCTGCTCCCTCCAGTTTTTCTCCACCTCATCTCAGCTCCTTCATGTTCTCCTTAGGAGTGACCTAATCTATATTGAGAATCCAGGCAGTTTGAGTTAGTAGAAAACTTGAGGCTGTGACCTGCTGTCACAGTTGTAGGAAACCTCTATCTGCTCAACCTGGCCTGAACAGGTGATGAATGAGGAAATGTTTTCCTTAACTGTCACCCTTCCCCACCCACCCGGCCCTTTCATCTCATCCTGCCTTTTTCCTTGTTCAAAACAGGGTCTGAAAATGTCCACTAAGCAGAACTGGTATGTGCATCTGTGGATTTAGTGCCTTCTCAATCCTGACTGGGGTTGCTGGATGGAACTGCAGAAGTGAATCATTCTCTTATGTGGCAGTCTGTAGTGGCTGTGTTTGGAATTAAAATCCCATCCTCTAGGTTTCATGTCTGCATAATAAAACAAAAACAAATAGCTGGTCACACCCAGAATTTACAGTCTGGGCAACTTCTTTTCACTGTGGTTCAGAAGCAAGCAAATAGATTTATCAATTGAAATTTGATGTACAGTTTACAAAAGAATAAGTACTTTTATAAAATTCCTATAAATAAAAACTTCTGGCATAACACCTATTCAAGTGTTTAGATCTTAAACATTTGCCCACCTGTATTCATAACTTAAGTGTTCAGCTTAATTCTTTGGATATAGCCATCCTCAGATTATGGCAGAAAACTTTCCAGGACTCATCCATATTCCTTGTCAGATCAAGATCTGTCTGTGCACCAACCTTTAATTTCCAGGGAAGGAAAACTGAGTGCCTAGACTGGAAGGGAGACAGTGTGTACTTTATCTTTTCTCTAATCAAGGAACCTGCTCAAGATGCAAAATGCAAAAGATTTGTCCTCTAGACTAGGTTTAACTCAGCCAAGGTGTGTGGTTTCACTGACAAGCTCAGTGTCCCAGGAGGATACAGAAGTGAAACAGACAGGGAGGGGTAATGTAGTAATGAATAATTGGATATATAGGAATCACAATTCAGTGACTTTGACGCCTTCCTGAGCTTCTGGATCATGTAATTTCTGTTTCTTCTCTTTGTGTTAGGATATTGGAAGCTAGATGCTGAGGTGTGCTATAGTAACCCACAGCAATGATGCATTAAAATTATACAATCATACAGTCATATAATGTTAAGGATTTGGAAGGGACCTAAAGAATCATCTAGTTCCTTGCCATGGGCAAGGAGACCGGGTTGCCCAGTGCCTTATCCTACCTGGCCTCAAACACTACCAGGGCTGGACATCCACAGTTTCTTTGGGCAACCTGAGCCAGTGTCTCCATACCTTCACAGTAAAGAATTTCTTCCTAATATCTGACTAAATTTCCCCTCTTTCAATTTGTACCTATTATTCCCTGTTGTATCACTATGGTCCCTGATGAAGGGTCACTTTCTGGATTCTCTGTAGGCCCCTTCAGATATTGGAAGATTGCTGTGAGATCTCTACACAATCTTCTCTTTGCCAGTCTGAACAGCCCCAGCTTCCTGAGCCTGTCTTCATAGAGGAGGTGTTCCACTCTTCTTACCAACTTTGTTTCCTCCTCCGCACTTGCTCCAACAATTGTGTGTCCTTCTTATGTTGGAGATGCCACAACTGTATGCAGTAATCCAGGTGGGATGTTACAAAGTAGAGGGGATGAATTGTCTTCCTCAACCTGCTGCTCACACTCCTTTGGTTGCATCCCAGAATACATTTGGCTTTCTGGGCTGTGAGCACACACTGCTGGCTTGAGTTACTCATCAGCCAACTTCATGAGGTTTGCACAGTTCCACCTCTCCAGCCTATCCAGGTCCCTCTGAATGGCATCCCTTCCCTCCAGAGCATGACTACACCACACAGCTTGGTGTCATCAGTGAACCTGCTGAGGGTGCCCCTGATCCCACTGCTCCTGCCACTGACAAAGATAATGAACAGAATCAGCCCCAGTTCTGACCCCTGGGGGACACCACTTGTCACTGGTAACCAGGTGGACAATGAATCACTGACCACAAGTCTTTGGGTGTGGCCAGCCAGCCAGTTATTTATCCACAGAGTGCTTCATCCATCAAATCCATGTCTCTCCGATTTAAAGTCAAGGATGTTGTGCTTTGCACAAGTCCAGGCAGACAATGTCAGTTACTCTGCCCCATCCACCAGTTCTGTAGCCCTAGAGGTCATCACATTTGTCAGCTACGATTTCCCCTTTGTAAAGCCCTCTCGGTGGTTACATCTTTGTTTTCCATGTGAAATTTTGGCAGTATTAAAATTGACTTGAAATCGAAAACTGTGAATAGATGCAGCAGAACATCAAAGTATTAAAATATGTACACTGCTTTCTGGGTATTTAGCATGTCTTGTTCCAGGCTGTTTGAAACTGATCGATAGACCTGAGGTATAACTCCCCTTAAAAGGGAAGTTCTTGCATGCTGATATTCAGACTTTGAATGTGTCTGTGCTTTGCTGCTTTTTGTTTTATTCACAAAGAGATGGCAGAAACTAGGAAAAAGGTTATTACAAGATTTTTCTTCAAAATAAAAAGCAAAACATGTAAAGAAAGGCTGTCTTATCTAGATGTCAGTGTGATGTGGTATTCCTAGGTCATGTCTGTTTCAGCATACTTGCCAATAAATCTATATTTTTCTTCTGCCCCGACTGGCCTGTGAAGTTCTTTATAGACTCATGGGTGAAAAACTGAATTGGGACTAGGAGAGCAGTTGGGTCAGAAGGGAAGAGATTATATGACCACCCCAGTTTTTTGCGTGTATGTTTTGCAAGTTTGTTTTTCACACTGTTTGGTATTCATGATGGGTCCTATGCCCTCGGACTGTCTCTTCTTCCTCTTGTCTGCATTTCAGGAGCAGCATCATACTGAGTGTCTGTGTTTAGGATTTTACACTTTGTCCCTGTCTTACTGCAAGTGAACACTTGCAGTGTTTGTTCATTTGTGCTTGGATTTCTGAAAAAGCTGTGATTGAAAATTTGGTGCACGTGGAAAGCATCTTGAACATTTGGCTTCTTAAACCCAGTGATATCTTCCCATATGGGCTTTTCATCTGAGGCCTCTCTGGGTGCACTGTATGAACTGAAAACGTTG
Organism: Urocynchramus pylzowi; assembly: GCA_013397555.1. NCBI lineage: Eukaryota > Metazoa > Chordata > Aves > Passeriformes > Fringillidae > Urocynchramus > Urocynchramus pylzowi. The sequence goes on from VZRH01001847.1 coordinate 791,987, forward strand.
CAGTGTTGCAGGTGATATGATGAAAGACTATGACAATGGACGTAACATTTTGTGTCTCATTCCCCAGATAAATTCAATACGTATGTGACCTTGAAAGTGCAAAATGTGAAGAGCACGACGGTGGCCGTGCGAGGTGACCAGCCCTGCTGGGAACAGGATTTTATGTTGTAAGTATGGTGGTGCACAGCATGAGGTGCTCGTGGTTGAGTCCTTCTGCAGCCCTGGTGTTCATACAGAACTGCTAGTGTGTGTAGGAATCGGAATGTCTGTGTAGGTAAAATGAACAAGCCTGGTGACAACCTAAATAATTTTCTTTCCTGTTGTACACATTGGCCTGTAGTGGAGGATGTGTGTTGGGAGATTGTCTCAGCTGGTGCCGTGGACTGGCAATTACCAGTCAGGTCTGTAGTGAGAGGCCGAGTCTGCGGTTGAACTGGGAAGTTACTGTGTGGGTTGGGTCTGGATTGATGTTGCCCTTGGCCAGTATGTGCACAGCTGTGCCTGTAAGCCGAGACACACACACACAAACACACCTACAACATAGCTTAGCCAAGGACTGAAGGCCCATAGCTGAGCTTAAATGGAGCTTCCTGGTGTGGGAAGAGGGTGTGGGTGTCCATGGGTGGAAAGGCTGGTCAGGGCAATTAAAGGCTATTGTTAGTGCACTCAGGGCCTTTACGAGGTGATGATGGTTACCTCAGTTGGGAGCTGTTCCATAAGCAGGAGAACCAGTTAATTCCAGCTTTCCTGGGGCTTCTGGTGCAGTTGGCACTTCTGATTTGCTTTGGTTCTCAAAGATGTGACATATAGCCAAGGATTTCCCAGTATCTTTTAGAATGGCGGAGTTTTTTTTCTGGTGGATGAATGATTTATTGATTATACTGCATCTGCTTTTGTTTCTTTAGCTTTGTAAGGCAAATGGAACTAAATTTACTAAATGGCCGGGGGGGAATGATGTTGTATTCATCTTGTGGGGTCAAAGCTAGTGCTGCTGTTTCTCAGTGAGTTTGAGGTATTTACACAGTATCTGTAGTAAGAGACCCCCGTGGAATTTTGTGAATGTGTTTCCTAATCCAGCAGCAGTTTGTTTCTCCTCAGATGAAAGTGGGAGGTTGTTGCCTCAGGTTAAGGAGGTCAACTGGGTCAGTACAGTATTTTCATCATAGCTGTGCTCCTACCTTCCTTGTTCGGTAGTACTCTGCTTTTGGAGCAGCACAAGAGGTGTGTGCTCCTGCACGGAGCATCTGGAGCCTGTCCTGTGGCATCTTGTGAAATGCACACACTCCTGAACACCAGCATCTGCTCAGCTCTGCAGCTCCTGGTCAGACAGAGGCCATGGCTGTCACTGATACAAAACATTTCAGGACTGGGTAAGGCTGGGACAAGGAATTGAACCTACCCTTCAAGTCACATGCCCATAGCCCATACTCAAACTACTAACTCTTTCTGCCTGTGATTTGTGCTCATCCTATAGGCAGGAGCTGGCTTTAAATCCAGCCAGCTACGAAGGAGACTTCTCAGTGATGATTTAAGAAATTACTTGAATGTGTTGGATGAAGGCTCCCATGGTTGTTTCTCCTCCCTCCCCTCAAGCAGCTCCTGGAGCTGCACTCTGGTATCAGCTGAGAGCTGAGCTAGCATGCTGTAAAGTCGCTGAGACGATCCATAATTAGTTGCTAGGGAATATGGAAGCAGAATATTAGCTGAACTACCTTGCCATTATTGTCCCTGCTTTAGCCAGGCAACTGTACAGTAGTTCTGATGTCTCCTTATAACAGAAATATTACATGTGGGAACGAATGTGTTTTGCATGATCCTGTGTACATTAGGGTGTCCTAGCTGAAACAGTGCTGGTATTCCGATACTGCTGTTCTCTAGTTTGCTCTTTTTCTTTCAAGAGTTGGAAAAGGATTTTGAGCACAGCAGTTTTTCCCCAAGGAAAGGGTGCTTTTACTTGCCTGTATTGTGTTTACCTTTTCATGAGGCATAGTAGAATAACAGACCACAAGCAGAAAAAATGCTTCCTGTCTGTGTTTGTTGGTTTTGCTGCCAAACTCCTTGTGAGACAAAGCACTGCAGAATTTGGGGCTCTGGAGTTGTTTGAGATTTGGCTATTTACCAGACCAATTAAGCACTTCAATGTATTCCTTGGGGACATCTTCAAAATTTGAAGGAGCTTTAAAAGAAGTGCGTATTTGTTGCATATTTGCAGGAAACACCTCAAGTGAAAGTGCCCACTGATGTTTAGAACACAGTGATTAAATTGGTGTTGAAGTCGTGAGAAATGCTTATTTAAATCCTGTGTTTGTGTGGAAAGGGACAGACACCAAATTTCAGTCTCAGCTCTTTTGTTCTTAGAAGCTGTTCTGCATCTAACCAGAAGGTGGAGAAAGGGAGACACAAAGGCAATCAAAGCCACTGTACAGAAATTCTTTTTATTTACTATTCTTACCTGGTGTCCTTTGGAGATCTGTAGAGGAACCCATTGGACGTATCGTGACCAGCGTCCAGCTCTGACAGTGTGTGTTGCAGCAAAGTACATGGTTTTACTCTGTGACTGAAAATAGCGTGTTTCTTCCTTCCCTTCTCTTTCTGGACTCGCACTGTTCCAGCCAGCAGTCAGCCAGTCATCATCAGCCTGCAATCAGATGAATGTCAGGCAGGATGAGGGCAAAGCAGTGCTGGTACAGCTGTTGGCCATACTGAGTAACCCTATCAGAACAGAGGATACTGGAGATTTGATTACAAGATGCTAGCAGTAAACTCATAGAAGGCTGTGTAACAGCTTGATTTTGAACTGTTGCAGATTGAGCCATTCAAGCACTGGACACTCCTAACCTCAGTTTCTGTGTCTGAAACAAGAACAGAAGCACTTGGATTTAAAATAGACATTTATATGCTTTACTCTAACTGTAGGGCTCATCTTGAGCCTTGTAGATATGATGTTCTCTTTCATTTGCAAGAAGGAGACAAAGTTCAAGTGGATGCTTGGATTTGCAGCAGTTCTTTCTTATTTTGGCCATGATGGCAGTCTACAGAAATAAGACAGTAAGATGCTTTTAAATTTCGTTGATAGCTGTAACATGAATATATTTGGACAGAGGGCAGCAGCACTGACTGTCCAAGATACCTACTTTTGGGGATTAATAGTTGCAACAAAGAGAAGCCCTGAGCTCCAAAAATTATGGATTATAGCCTTTCTTCATGATAAGTGTGAGACAGCTGTGATATCAATAGACAGCTCAGGATTCTTCTCTACTTTATTGTTTTTACCAGTGTCTGCTGTGTATGTGTTAGGTATGTTACAAACCAGTATGCAGAAGCGAGGCATAAATGCTATAAAACATTGAGAAGAAGCAAATTTGAGGTGCATCCTTTTGTTAATGAGAGGAAAGATGTTTGTGAAAACTTTCAGATCAGTATTTCCAAGAACCTGTCACTCAGTGGCTGTGTGGAAGTAGCTGGTGCTGGAGCAGAAGTGGTGCCACACAGCCCTGAGAAATAGGTAGTTCTGCTGATGCAGCTGTGCTGGATGTGGGACTGTTACTTTTGGCTAGGAGTACCTCCACTCACAGGTAAGTATTGGCATGTTTGAACCTGCCAGAGTACACTTGTGTTGCTGTGCTGCCAAGGGAGACACTCACTTTGTTAAAAATGGGGTGCCTGATGACAAAGAACAGTTCACCTCTAGGTTTTGGTCCAAGGTACACTTCCTCCTCCTGTGTACATAGCTGCAGAGATGAGTTCCCTACTGGCAGTTCATGCGTGACATAGTTCAGAGTTTTAGTTTGCCCTCTTTGTGTAATTAGTATTAAACTGTGAGTTACTAGAAACTGGTGTTCCCTGTGAGTATAAGCTGCCTCAGCCACACACTTCCAGGAGCTCTCTGTAGCTTGACACAGCTCTGTGGAAATAGTTCACTGGTATAATCATGGTGGTAATGCAGAACATGAAGCAAAATTAGATTGTATTCTGCTTTTTTCTCATCTGTGCTGCCTTTCCTTTTCTTGCAGTGAGATCAATCGGCTGGACCTGGGCCTAATTGTGGAAGTATGGAACAAAGGACTGATATGGGACACCCTGGTTGGGACCGTGTGGATTGCTCTGAAGGCCATTCATCAATCTGATGAGGTTAAGCTGACAGAGAACCTGTATTTGCTCCAGTGTTGATAATTAATGCATTACAGTCTGGCCTGGTGCAGCCCAGACTGGGCTCCTCAGCAAAACTTCCACTTGCAAAGTCAGGAAGGCTGAGTGATCAGAGAGGGCTGTCTTGTCACATTAGTTTTGTTTTTGTAGTGAGATCACAGCTGGGTTTACATAGGGCTCTTTGGTCTCATTTCACTCGTGTGGACTCAAGAACTAGGGCCTGATCTGTTAAGGAACACAGACAAGTGTCTGAAGTCTTAAGAACTGACTGCTTAGTCTGATGGTCAGATTCCTATGTCTTACTGCTAAAGACCTCTGTCTTGTCCAGCTGACAAGGTAGGCCCAGAGCACATCTGCAGTATCTTCTTAGGGCTTCTGGTTGTAATGTTAGGTGAACCTCGTACTAATATATATGGACAAAAGTAGGAAGCTGGATGTACCGATGTCTGTAACTGCCCTAACTACTGAGTTTAGCAGTTGTAGCTAAGCATTTTTAACTCAAATTTTAGGGTATTTATTTAGAAGATTATTGGATTTGAGCAGGGAGAGATAGATTATATTGTCCATGAAAGGAAAAGAGTGGGGATGCCCTGCAGTGTGGCCATGAGGTCTGGGTGATGCTCATTTCCTCTTGCTGTCCAGACACTCCTCAGTCCTGCCTTTGAGGGTATACCTTTGCAGTTCCACTGAGAAGACAGCACTTCTTTTTGCTGCTTGCTCTGGTAGATGCCTCTGAGATTTGAAAGAAATCCAGTTTGGAAGAAAAAGCCAGTGCATGCTAAATGGCTGTAATTTGATGTTAAAATAGGATTGTTAATTCTTTTAAGCTCTTTTTTTGAACTGTTCTAAAAAATGTGTGAGAGGTGGTGCATAAAGTTCTTCAAACTTGAATGTTCATTCACTTAAGACCTTTGATTCACAGGAAGGTCCTGGGGAGTGGTCTACGCTGGAGGCAGAAGTTGTAATGAAACATGATGAAATCTGTGGAACCAAAAACCCAACTCCTCATAAAATTTTGCTGGACACAAGATTTGAATTACCTTTTGGTGAGTGTATCTCCATAACTTACCCAGTGTGCTGACAGGTGAGAAAGTGGGAACAACTGAAGTTTTATAATCAAGTTGTGTTCATTCTCAGTTCAGTCAGTGTAGTTCAGTGGACGTCGTGTGGCTGGTATTCATTTTTTGTTTGGCTTCTTTCTAACAAGGTCTGAATAAGTATGAACTTTTTGAAAATCCGTGGGTGCTGGAATATTTGAACTAGCAACAGTTTTTTCTTCTAATAATGTTTCAGGATTATGTAGTCACACATTTTCTTCCTGAGCAGGAGCATTTGCTTCTTTAAATCTAGACAGATTTGGCTCTAGAAGAGGTCAGGTGTGTTGTTAGAGCTATTCTGTGGTGAGTGCACGTAGTCCCTCTTAGACATGTGCAGTTCAGTTAGTGAAACATTAATGCTTAGTGCTCCTGAACATTATCATTAGCAGAGTATATAAATAACTTAATGTTGTAAGAACTGGCTTTCTGGCAGTTACTTATGGTTGAAAAATAAAAAATATGGAAAAGCAGCTAATTGGAGCAAACTGATCTCAAGTAAAGTTGTATGTAATTTTAAAATTTTATTTTATTTAAGCAAACAGAAACAAACCCCAAACCAAATAAACCCCAAAAGTAAGGCCTTAGCCAGAATGCATCCTACGCTTACATAGCTTCTCTTTCCAGCTCTTGGCTGATGCTTGGGATCAAGAACAGAGATGATGTTTTTGGGGTTTTTGGTACTTTTTTTCATGCAGTAAGCATTGAAGTGTTTCAAAGTGTTGTGTCATTGCAAGGCTCATCTCTCTCCCTCTGCCTGTTGCATCATTTTTGCTGCAATGCCCTAGTCAGTGTGAGCAATTTGTATCCTGCTCTAAGCAGGGGTAGAGCATTTGTGCAGGCACCGGCGTTTGGTCAGCACCTGTCAGGATTGTCTATCTGTTGTGGGAAGAAGTTAGGACATCTGTGGGTTTCATACTCTGCTTCCTGGTGCCAGGGGACAGTCAATACAAATTGTGTTTTGTGCTGTGAGTGCACTGTTGTGAGTGTGCACAGTCCCCTGGATGGTTGTACTTCTGGGAGAACAGAGTGTTCTGTAGATGCAGTGGCACTGCTCTTTAATTACAGTCCAGTGTACAATGGGGAAGAGGTACCTGACACCTCAGCTGTCCTGACAGCTGTCTGATGCTGGTCAGGAGCCTTCCATCTTCCCCTGGGAAATATTGTGGTGTTCCACTGCTGCTGTCTGTGGGAAGTTTATTGCTGAAATTACTTTTTATGCAACAGGAGGAACAAGCCTGTTTTACCTCACCAAAAATCTTGGTTCTTTGGTACAAGTGTTGGGGCTTCTGGGAGGGACAGAACAAGCACACAGAGCTCAAGGCAAGGCTTGTAGCCACTGCCTTCTCATCTGAATTAATTCTGCTGCACTTGCTTGTAAACTATTACTGCTTTAAAAGAAAATGAAGTTCTGGTGTCTCCCTTTGTATTAAGAGTGTCCAAAAGAGAATTTGCTTTCTTACACCCTTCATATTATGGACTGCGTTGCATTTTGAGGTATTTTTTTCAAGCATTAGAAAATAGACTCCATGTAGATGTGTTAGAACATCTGAATTTTAAAAATCAAAGTATTTCAGGTAATAATGTGTTTTCTCATTACTTATTTCTTTGCTTACCATGCCAAATACTGAAATAACAGGGATTCCACACTGTTGTGTTGAATGGTTTTTGTTCTAGGGTGTGAAAAGTTGTCTGCCTGTCCAGGGTTTCATAATGTCCAGGAAAAAATGGGTGCTTGAGTTAGCTCTTCAAAGGCTGCTCTTCCCTAGAAGAGTGCTGCAGTTTTTGCTTTACTCTCAATTTTCAGTCTGATGTGCCATGGCAAGGTCAGAAACACATTGAAAAGCAGGAGGCATTAAGGGTGTGTCATACTCCTCTAGAAAGTGGCATTTACCCATGTCCCGTACTCCAGTGGTGCTTCCCCTCACACCATGACTGAGTGTCTCCTGCCATCACCTTTGGGACAGAGAAGGACTCTGCACCATGGATTAGGCTCTGTCTCCTTTCCCAGGTACTGTGAGACTTGGAGGGGTGCATGGAGCTCACAGCACTGCCTCTGCATCTCTGCTGATGGATTTGCAGGTCAGTTTCCCTTTAGCTGGATGGCAGCAACATGGATTCTTAGTGCCCTACCTGTTAAGATTCTTTGTCATATGAGTTGGGAACTGGTGCTTTATCCCTACACAGGGAAGTAAATGGATCATTCATGTGCTGTGGAAGTTCTTAAGTCTTCAGCTGGGCTGTAGAGGCAAGATTTTAATAACAGCAGGTTTGGAGTGACACTTAGGAACATTGTGTGTCGTGTTTTGTTTCCCAGGTGGAGATCTCCTGGCTAATGTAGATGTATGAGAACCAGAATGATGTGTGGGCTCGTGTACAGCTTGTGCTGCTTTTCAGGTTGGGTAAAACACTGCTGCCTGGGATATCAGCTTTAAAAAAACCTGTGTGTTCTCCTGTTTGGCTGTGCTGCTGGGCTTTTTCTATAATTTCTTTCTGCTGTCTCATTTAAATGCACACAGATGCAGTATCCCAGGTTATTCAATGTATTTGAAATATTTCCTTGTATTCAGGTGGAGCTTGAGAGGTTTTTAAGGGTTTGTGAAAGAGAATAAATTAATTTGGATACCAGAAAAGCTGAAGTTCTTGATGTAAAACATGATTGTGTATGCAAAGAGGTTTAGAAACTGGTTTGTTGTTTGCACTATATTTATCTCAGATTAGTCTGCTGTTTCTGCTTTCACCTGATGTATTCAAGATTCTTCCTTCCTGGTATCTCTTCTGCTGATACTCTGGAGACTGGCAGCTCCTCAAGCTAAAATAAGTGCAAAATGTGCTGATGCTGATAGTGGTAATATGTGATGAAGACAACTTTGAGATTTTTAATTTTTTTTTTTTCATATAAAGTTATTTTCAACTATTTACCAGGCTTGGAGTTGGGAAGCAGTCATCTCCTAGCAAAGGCTGGTGAGAGTTTAGTCTCTGCTTCTGGTGATAGAAAATAAGCTTTTTTTGAGGTCATGCAGGAGTTAAACTTTGTCAATGGCCAGATTTGTAACGGGACAAAGAACACTGATGGTGGCCCTCATATGTCCCCTCTGTGTGCCATTGCATGTTCCAGATGCAGCTGTTGCCTTGTGGTCAGTTAGTGTGACATCAGCACACGCTGTGCAGGGGAGGGCAGCTCTGTGGGCCCTTCTGTGTTGTCTGTCTCTGTGGGATGGACTGCAGTCCTGGGGACCAGGCTGTCATATGATGCTCTCTGCCAGCCCCATGTTCTTGAATGTGCAGTCTCACAGAAACAGAACGGCTGAAAATCCTCTGCTACAAAAATGTAACAAAGAGTGAGGATGGGAAATGTGAGGCATTATATTAACCTGTAGGGTGAGAAGGTTTGTGCTTGGTAGTCTATTAAAAATGGCAATAAACTGCCTTTTTCATGGCAAGAAGTGGTTGTTAGCCAAGACAAGCTGGACCCACTTTCTCCTCTGATCATGTCTGTTTCCTCTTTGGAACCAGAGACAAGGGAGGGATACAGCTTTTCTTGGTTGGTTTAGAAAATTTTCTGGTAGGGAAAAGATAATCTTTCTATTATTGTTTTGATGCAGTGAGTGTGTGTTGGCACAGATTTTTCAGAATGCTGCTTTCTAAGTGTAAAATTGTTCTGCTTGATAGCAATTTACTCTGTCCCTCTTTTTTAGAAGTGCAGTGGCTGTGCAAATCCCTCACAAGATGCAGTACTCAAAAATGCTTTTGGCTCCCAAACTGTAGCAGTTTGGTTCTGTGCCAAACAGTTTCTAGTTCATAATTGGAGTGAAGATGCTTTTAGTGTTCTCAACACTTCCAGGGTGGGAGCATGCTGATCTGCGTCTAACCATGAGGTAGGGTAAATGTGCTTTGTTCTTTTAGTGTCTTGGGAGCTGAACAGAAAGAAAAACTCAGCAAAGTCATTTCAGTGAGAACTTACAAAGATACCCATACATTGGAAAAGGGAGGAAATTTCGGCTGGGAAGAGGGGAAGCCAGGTGAACTCTTGTAGGAAAGTGGGGAGAGAGAGGGTATCACTTCTGCTTTTTGCACTTGTTCTCACTCCTGCCAAGCTAGGTTTTGCCCCAGCCCAGGACTTGCTGCTGTGGGAAAACTCAGAAGGAACAAGGTGATGTGCAAGGTTCAGAGCAAGAACCAGAAAACTCAAGAAGAAAAGCTTTAGGGCTGAAGTGCCTGGTTGTTGCCAAGCTAGAGATCTCTAAGCAGGAAGGCTGTCATATTTAGCTTCCTGAGGGGTTTAACTGAGTGAAGTGGTCTGTATGGATGCACCAAATTCTCCTCTTACTTCCTTTCTCACTTTGACAAGTCACTGTACTGCTGTGTGCCCATTCCACGTGTTAGGGCACTTACTTGCTCTGAGCAGCCTCACCTGAGGCCTCTACCCACACCCCTGATCATGTGCCCAGGAATCTCACATCAGCTCAACTTGGAGCCTTCAATCCTGAGAGATGCCGTGGGAGTTGCTCATCCCCCACCCCAGCCTATGTCTGTGCCTGCTTATGGGCCCTGCAGATTCAGGCCCTGCAGATTTAGGAGCTCAGAGAAGATGGGGTTCTGCTTCCAGCTGAGGATGGCAGTAAGAACAAGGACAGTAAAGCTTGCAGTGTTTCTGTGTTGGTTTCAAATTAATAAGCACCAAAAGATACTGAATCTACCTGTCTGTCTCCTCTCTGTTGTTTTTCAGCAATTTTGTTTCACTGACATAAGGCCCTACACCTTGTGTTCACCAAGCGTGATGACAGTGGAGTCCCGAAATGGCTGAAGCCTCAGGTGGCCTCTCTCTGGACTAGTTAATCTTTTTATCTTTTAAGCAGAAGTTAAGGTAGTGCGGTGATTTCCATTGTAGTCAAAACCTGAGCAGGGATGCAGGAGCTGTCCAGTGGCTGTAGCCTTGCAAGCAGTCTGTGACCTCTGTGCTAGGGATTTCCACTCTGTGTATTCCAGAGAAGCAGCTTCAACAAAACTGCTGATTGAGGCAAAACACAACAGAAGCTTCCTCAAGGGAAAAAAAAAATTCTGTCTCATTGGGATTTCTTTTGGGCCGGTAACTTGACTCAAGTTCATAGGCCAGTAGCTTCGTGTTTAAAGTTTGCTGTACAATAATTTTACTGATACTAGTATTGATGACAAGAGTTTCTCTGAGATGAGGAAGATGTCCTTATAGCAGCTGTTATCTGGACAGTAGCTGATTTTTATCTCTGACTTACATAAGAAGCTGTTTCAATAGAAGCAGCAGTCCTGCAGTAAAAATCTGACAGCTCTGTTTATGAAATGGGCATCTGGACTGTAAGATAGGAACAGTAAAACCAAGAGACAAGTGTTGCTCCTTGATGCCTGGGCATGCCACTACACCATGGTTTTTGGGAAGGCATTGAGGACTACCCTGAGACATCCTCAATTTCTGCAGTGTTGATGGTAGTCATTACTTCACCCCCCCTCAGTCTCTTTAGTCTTGATTTCAGGCTCCAGATTTGAATTGTTTGGGCTCTGACTTTCAGTCCTCATTTCATGAGTTTTTCTTCACCTCTTAGACTCTGATGTCTTTCCAAGACAATTCCATGGGCTTTGCTGTAATTTTTCAATTGCTTCATGCCATTGTTGGAGTTTGTCCGCCTAAATCTCATCAGATTGCATGCTGATAGCCATTCACTTCACTGATGCCTTCTTTCTAGATCAGTTCTGTCCAGATATGCTTTGGATGCCAGCTCTAATTTTCTCAGACTATAAATCTATGCAGCTGTGATCCACAGCCCTGACGATGGAAAACATGTATGTGTTTCTACATCTCTTGTAGTTGTGGAAGAGTCTCTCATGTTTCTCTTACCTTGTTTTCTGATGGGTTTTAACAACAAAGTAAGGTACATCAGAAAGAGCAGCTGGCTTTGTGTGTTTTGGTTAAAATAAATTAACTTTAGTCTCCTTCCAAGCAAGGAGAAATGGGTTGTCTTTTTTTCTAATTAGTGCAGGTTTTTTGGAGTTAGATCCTAACCTTCCATGAAACTTTCTCAACTAGGGAGTATTTTAACAGTTGTGTGGGTGAAACTAGTTTCATAAAAATTCAGTGGTGTTTCTGTTGCAAAGATGTGGACAAGAGTTAATAGTCCAAGGAAGTATCTACTGCTGAAACTTGAAATTCCACTAAATCTGGCATGTACCTGCTAACAGTGGTTTGTGTTCTGTTATCTGCAGTGGTTTTGGGCTTGTTGCCTTCCTAAGATGACAGTTTGTGTGGCTGAGAGAGGACACATGTAGAACAGACATTCTTTCAAAGTACAAGAAGAAAGCAGTTCTTGGTCCTTTCTGAAAGCATCGTGGGTTCCAATGGAATAAATCTTGTTCTTTTTTTCTGTGAGGAGTGAAAGTGGATGTAACTTTTAGAATCACCTTTTCATCAGGAGGCCACCCTTTCCTGCTTTTCCCATTCTTGGCAATGCATAACTTAGCATATAATTGTGGTGGTGTCCATGGAGTACAGTTCATTGCAGGGAAGCAAACTTATTGGCTCTTTTTGAGGCCACCTGAAAGTGTAAAGAGTTACAGGAGATGGGAAAACCAGCTGAACCGGTATAGCACTATCTTCCTGTCAGCTTGCAGGGCTGGTGGTGTTTTTAGCGGGAGCACTCCCTCTATTTCCTTCCTCTGTGAGTTTTGAAGTGTCTGCAGTGGTGCAGTTTCAGGCCATAAATAGCCAGATTTCAGAAGTTGCTACATTCAGGGATGTTGAGTAGCTAGAAAAAACCCCAAATGAAACAAATCCAAATCCTTTTTTTTCGTTTTCCAATGTTTTCACAACACTTCATCCCTAAATAATTTTGTGTTAAGCTTTTCACAGCAGGTTATCTGTATCTCTGAGCATGTGCTTTGAAAGGCGAAATTTTGAGTGGCAGAAGTCAGTGTTCCATTAGGATACTATATTACTTCAAGGTGTGAAACAGAAAATTGTTGCCACAATGAAAGTGATAATGCTTGCTACTTTCTATCAGCTTGGTAACTCTTCTCCATGGTGAAAATGTTGTGATTCATTGTGCAATGAAGCTGCAGTGTGGTGTAAAAGTAAGAATGTGCTTTCATGTGTATATGACTGCCTATAACACTGTTTATTCCCTCAAAATTCCCTCAAAATTTAGCTTATTTCTGGCAAAGAAAGAAGAGATCATTTATTTTTTGGTACCTAATTTGTGTTGCACCAGAAGGTGTGCTATTGGTGTGCAATAAGATATGCCATTCAGAGGCAGCCCTTGTTCTGCTGGGATTATAAAAAGCCTCCAGAAGATTCTTGTTACGTGTTATCAAACATAAGCAAGTGTATTAAAATACTGTTGTGAAATGGCTCTTCATTAAACTAATACTTGAATTAAATGTGAACTAGTCCGTCTTTCTCTTTCCCATCTTTGTGTAAGTGTGCATTTGGTTAATCAGCTTTAAACAAGAAAGCAGGTAAGCCCTTGAACTGTGCTGCTATTTACAATGTTTATTTTCTATCTGAGTGCTAACATAAGACAGTCCTATTTCTTAAAAATCACATGTGGGTTTTTTGTGTGTGATCTTTAATAGTATTGGTGATGAATGCAAAGTTGCCTGGTTAATAAGGTGGTGTGACTTACTCTTTTGACTTAGATATCCCTGAAGAAGAGGCCAGATACTGGACCAGAAAATTAGAACAAATAAATTCACTGGGAGATGATGAGGTAAATATCTAAATTGAAAGAATATTGTAGCCCTGAATGTCTTATAACTAGCTTTTATTCTTTGTATTAGATCCCTGTGATTAGGGTAAATACTAAATATTGATAATTTACATGTCTTCCGTGAACTGCTTACAGAACTCTTTTCTCATATATACTATTTAATGTTAAGGAGAGGAATATTTTTCTGCATGCTTGAAGTGCTTGAATAATGCTTTGTTGATGTGAATATGTTCAAAGGAAAGGCAACACCGAGCTTTACCTGAGCAGACAGTGAAACCATTTTTTGACAGGCTGTGGTAGGTTCTTTTTGTGAAATCAGTCAAAAAGGATTTTTGCAGTTGACTGTTTATTTGAAGAAGACAAAGCAAGATACGGAATCTTTATTTTAACTGAGGATTGTTGGACATATTGGCTTTTGTCCTAATGTAGTTGTTAATGGCTCAGTTTATGTGCATCTTGTATTAGAATAAGTGGTATCTATGGCTTTGGTTCCCTGACTCTAGTGTGTACTTGGGTAAGCAGCTATAAAATAGAGGTTACTTTTTTTATTTTAAGAAAGACTGTTGGTCGACTAAAATTTTGTTTACAGTATATACTGTTTGCAGAATAAGATTTAACATGTTAATGCTTGTACCAGAAATGAAGTATATAGAAAACCCCAATACTCATGTGTTGATGTGAACATAAGTAAGAACATGTTGCTGGTGAAGCCTTTTTGACAGGACTCTTTCCACAGCAGGTGTTTCAATAGCAAGATAACTTGCAAAATACTCTGTCAATGCAATGACTTTAGTAGACTTTTGTTCTGGGATCCTTCACCTGTTATTTTCTGTTCATTGTATAATGATTTGGTTTACTGTGCCGATGAAGGAAAATAAGGTGGATTTTATTTTTGACTGAGGACAGACCAATATTCGGGTGGATAAAAATTTAAAGAATTTAGGGCAGCCTCTCCTGCCTTCCTAGAAGTTTGAAAGCCTCTAAGAACCGATGAAAAGCCCAGTCGGTCAGTTGTCCTGTCAGTGATGCTGCTGTGTTGCCTTCCCGGTCCTGCGGGCTGGAGCAGCAGTTCAAGTACTTCAGCAATGCACAGGTGCCCTCTAGTGCTTCACTGAGCTGGTACTTGCTGAAAGATATCCTGAGCTTTCTAAGTCTCCTTTTCCCTGCAGTGCCACACATCTGCTTGCTAACTGCATGCTCTTATCAAATACCAGTAATGAAGTAATATCTCTGTATTTGTGACCAAGTGATTTTAGATTTATTATGGATGTTCCCTGTGACCAGGGAGAAAAAAACCTGTGCAGGGCCTGACCTCAGGTGGTTCTTCTATGGTTCTCCACATTTGCCAGCCACACAGAATGGGGATGAGATCTTCCTTGCATATTCCCCTAAGTGGCAGTGACTTGTAGCTCAGGAACTTCCAGAGCCAGAGGCAGTATCCTTGTGTTGTACTGCACTCCGTGGCTTTCTCTTTTGTTGATGCCAGTTGCCCTTTAAATGCACCCAGGTCAGTTATGTTTTCGCAAAGGAATTCAGCACCTTAATTGTGCATTGCCTGAAGAAGTATCTTAATTGCTCTGAGCAAACAAACCCAGTGTTTGAGAAACCAGCTGGAGGCAGGTTTGTTTGGAGAAATTAAATGACTGATCCTCATGTGTTCAGTCCCTGCCACTCAGCTTTACAGACCTCACCTTTTGGGCTGCAGAATCCTGGTCTGCACAGTGTTTTTTAGCACAAGACAACTTTGTGCCTTTGTCTTCTTTGTTTTAAGTGCACCTATCTCTGTTTGAGATGATGAATGAAAGCTGCAAAGGAGTATTGAAGAAGCAGGTTCATTTGGAGTTCAGATGGTGTCATAGAAAGGCTTTCCAGCTTCTTTTCCTACAAACACTTAATATTCTGTTTTCATTTTGGGATTCTGGATAGCCGTCGGGCTGATGCCTTAAAAAGAGCAAACTGCTGCCATTCTGGGATCTCTGAGGATAATAATTCAGAACCCACTGCTGTCCTGTGCTAGTGAAATTGCTCATCAGCAGACTTCCTTTCACCACTTTGTCAACCAGTCAGTGCTGTGAGATCCGGCAGTTCTTGTTTTCACAGTCCTGATTAACTCAGTGGGTTGGCAGTTTGCTGATGATAAGACTAACCACCTTTCAGGATCCCTTGTGCATTTTAAATAGCACAGATTGGAAGATAACCACAGCAGCGGAAGTCTGCGGGTTGTCACCTTCCATGCACAGAGCTGGTCATTAATCCCTACCAAATCCAAGGAGAGACTGTCTGGTTTTGCACAGGCTGCAGCACCAGCCTGCTAAATTTTCCACTTCCTTTGTTGTCAGATCTTTTTTTTCTTAGCAAATACTCTTCTCATTATCTTGGTCAATTGTCCTAATTTTCTCATATCTTTATGTTATACAAGATAGAAGAGAATAACAAAATAAAACTACTGGCATTCCCCTAGGGAATGCTTTGATGCTGTAACAAACAGCTTTGTAAAAAGTCAGAGCTGGCTAATTGAAATACCTCTGTGTTGTCTAATTTAGTATTAAATGAGATGAAAAATTCTTCACTTTGGATGTGAAGTGGATCACAGGAGAGTTTACAAGTTGGCTGGGCAAACCTTGTATTCTTGCCTTGCCAGGCACATTAATTACCTTACTGCTGCCATCTCCTACTCCGGATTTCCTGTGAGCCCACATGAGATTTGAACTGCTGAGGCTGTGCTGGAGTGTCTAAATGTAAACAGGCTTATTCCCAGTTTGGAGCGCCCTGTCACACTGGCTTTGTGGTGTGGAGAGTTAGGTCTTTTCAATGTCTAATTGGAGGTCTCATAATTTGTTCTAAAGCAGACTTGACCTTAAACAGAAGTGCACTGTGTAACATGATTTTGGCACGATAAAAAGAGGACACTTCTGGGAGTGTGTTAAAATACAGATGTAATGGAGAGTATATTACAAATATTGTGCTTTGATAATACCAGGGATATTTTCTCTTATGTGTGGCATGCTGTCATAAAGTTACCACTTGCTTTCTTATCTCTCTATATTCCTTCCTATTTTTTCTTTCCTTCCTTTAGTATCCCTTTCAGGAGGAAGTCCAGAAGAAACCATTGCCCAGTGCTGCCTCCCAGTGTTGTAAGTTAGACCTATTTCTTCTGAATATTTTTTCCTCTTTCAATGTACTTGATTTCCTTTTGTGGTTAGATGTCAAGTGATGGTACATCTGACCAACATTTTCTTGTTAGAAGTACTTAAATTTTGTGCAGTTATGAAAAGCTGTGCTCCTCAGAATATTGCTCTGCAGCTTCTGATGCCAGGAAGTGAAATCAGGCATTGAGTCTTGCACTTGCTCTTGTCCTTGTGTGCAGTAGGAACAGAAAATGTGTTGAAAGTCACTAAGATTGTCAGACCCTTGTAATATTTATACCAGTAAGAAAATGCTGTGTTTTTTCTTGTGACTGTATTAGGCTGTATTCTGCTAAAACTTCCTGTGTTAAATATAATTTTTATTACTGTTTAATGAAATTGTAAGAGGGAAAAAATAGGTGGAGACAAGTACTACTGGTAGCCTTTTAAAATGCACCAGAGGTTTGTGTACTTGCTGTCTAATTTCTTCAATATTACTTTTCAATGCTGCGTTGATGGATGGAAAAAATATTTTTACTCATTTCTGCTTATCTTGTCTTGCATTTTTTATGCTTCTGAAAACATGGATGGAAAAATAATACAGCACTTACTGTATCTGATGATCTGCAAAATTAGATTTCTGAAACACTGCTTTTAACATACAATAGATGAAAGCTCAGTGATGTCTCTTGTGAATGTCTTATCTACTTTTGGCAACAACATTAATAAAATTCAAGTCTCATAATTTAAACAAATCTTTTATCCTCTACTTCAAATCCTTTAAGATGTGCATATTACATATTGCAGGCTCTTTATCCATTAGGCTGATTATAGGATCTCCTCAAGACTGATAACATTAGGAAATGCTAATTACTGTTTACCTTTTTTGAGTAGAATTAATTTCTCTGTGTACTATTGTTATGTTATCTTTAAAGTATCTTCAACAATTTTAGACATTAACCAATTGCCTAGGAAACCTGATTGTGCTGTGTAGCTGGAACATGTAAAACTCTATATCAAAGTATTCCAGTAATACTTTTATTCTAGTTCATTCTAGGTAACACTTTGTGTCCTCCCTTTTTGGAAAAAAAAGTATGTAAAGAATAAAGCAGAGGTTTTTTGTTTGGTGGGGTGTGGGGTTTTTTTTTGTTGTTTGTTTGTTTTGTTTGGTTTGGTTTTAGTTGTTTCTGGTTTTGGGGTTTTTGTTGTTGTTGTTGTAATGCTGTTGTTCTGTTTTGGGTTTTTTTTTGGTGTGTTTTTGTTTTTTAAATGGTCAAAAGGGTACAGTTGATTTGTTAAGCCTGTAAATAAGAAACATTTTGGGAGAAACTAGTATTTTATTAAGTCATACTAACATATTATGCAGAACCCGTAATGTCAAAAAGTCAAAGAAAAACTGTCTGCTGTATGAAGTGTCCAAGAAATGAATGTGTTATTTGCTGAAATTATTTTCCTGGCTCTGTGCCCTGGGCTTTCCTTTTGTTTGAGGGAGGCTGATTTGATTGAATCTCCCAAATACTGAGATGTATGGGTAAATTAGAGGGAATGCTTCTGTGTAGGGAAAATAACTGCACCTATTTCCACATCAGGGTGCTTTTACATCCCCCTGTAGCTGGTTTCTACCCTGGAGAACCAGCTGGGCTCTTGTAGACAGACACAATGAGAAGCAGCACTATGGCCACTATGGTTGTGCTGCCTGCTAACAGCCTGCATCTTGCTGGAAAGTGACCTTTTGCAATATTCAGTTGGAGGCCCTGTGGTTTGAACAATTAACGTCACATATGAATTAATATAATCATTCATGGGATTAAAACACTCATTAGAATGGATGTTAAACATTTCATAGCAGTCTGTTGTTAATGTATTTAAGAATTTTCAATAAAGCTGATGGCACTGCATGTACTTTGGCTTGTTTACTGCCTGCAAGTATCTGATGTCTATGAATATCTATTTACATGGAAAAAATACAAAATAGCCATTTAGTATAGAGGTACTTCTAAAAAATGAACTCTGCCTGCATCAACTTGTGCATAAGAGTTGTCAGCTTGCCTTAGTACAGCACAGTCCTTTGAGACTCAAGAGTTTAACACAGAACATGCACAGATTGTATCTCTATTGAAAGCTGACCTGACCTTTGCATGTGACACAGGAGCTCAACCCTTTTTACTCAGGAGCAGGGTGGGTGTCCTTTACCACACTAAAATGTGTTCAATATGGAATGTTCTTACTTACCATGTGGGTAAGTAATTGGTAGGTGTATTTTTAGATATAATAAAAACATCCTCAAGAACACTTTTAAGATTCATCCAATTTTCCACCACATCATTTTTCATTTTCATCATCTCTGTGTGCCAGATGAGGTATGGTTACTGTTTAGAACAGGACATAGTCTGCTGGACAGCAAACCTAAGCATTTATTTAGAAAAAGGAAAAAAACATGCTCAGTGTGAGTAGGTTTTATTCCATGAGAATGTTTTCCCAATCCTTCAAAAACTGCAAAATTAACTTAAAACCTGAGGTGCTATAGAACAAAAGTTCTGCAAAACATTTCATATAGCTTGCACTTAAAAAAATAATTGTACATAACTGCACGTTCCACTGGTGTCCTGCTTAGCCACTCTGGCAGCTCTCAGAAGACCATTTTGATGTCCTTGTTCCAGATAGAGAAAATCCTACTCCAGCAGGCAGGATCAAGTTCACTAATTAGGAAAATACATGTCCTTGCATGTTAAAATTAGATTACACTTCTGCCTTCTTCTGCATCTGTACTTTCCACACCTCTTTTACCTTTTCCAAAACAGCTTTTCTTGTGGTGGTTTCCCACTTCCTGCAGGGATGCAGCTTGTTCTGTTATCTCCCCTGAGTAGAGTGGGGGAGAAGGATGGAGCAGGATGTGAGAAAGGTGGCCCCATCTGAAAGCCAGGCTCTGATCTGAGATTGGATTTTTGTCCCTGGGCATGTATGGGCTGCTGCCTTGACATGGTGCCATGGGAAGTCTCAGCCCACACTGGGAGCTCCAATTTTTCCAGAGATTGTTGAGCTTTCAGGCTCCCTTTCACAGTCTCAAATGCTGTTTTGTTCTTAGAAGACTCTGACACATAATTTCTGAGGTAATGTGGGATTTGGGCTTCCTACCTATTCTTAAATGAGGCAGGTGGTTCTGTTGCATCTACAGTCTTTTCTAAGTCCTGCTGATTTTGGCACTTCTGCCTCTTTCCTTCATTATAGTTAACCATTTCATTTTTAACTCCAACTGCTGCACGTCCCTGTGTATTCCTCCTGCCCCAGAAAGATCATATGCTTCCAATTGATTTAACTTTCAGTGATCCCAAGCAATAAGCAAAGCACTGGAGTGTCCATGCATCCAGTTTTGTTTGCCTTTCTGTTAAATGTAGTCATAATTATTAATGTTTTGATATGTCATTGTTAGAAAACTGCAGCATCTCCATATTGGATTTTACCCACACCCTGAAATTAAATGTAAATTGAAAAGAAAACAAGGTTTTGTTGTCTGGAAATTCACTTAAATTATGCAGATTGAAAACATATTATTTGATTACTTTGGCATTGAGTCACTAAGCTCTAAGTTATTTATTGTGAGGAGTTACAGAAATGTTTTCCTTGCATGCTCAAGATAATTTCTGGACACATAGAAGTCCATTATAATCCACAAGTGAGTCACACTGTGTTTTAAATGCAGCTCCGACTTGGATCAGTTTCAGTGCAAACTGGGATGAGAAAGATACTCTGCATCTTTGCAGAATCAATTTGGCAGACTTGGTTAATATCAGCTGCTGTAAATACTGTCCTACACCATTTGTCAGGGAGTTTACAAATCTGGAAGAGAGGAGAAAGTTTGTTCAGTATGATTCTCAGAAAAAATAACCTAAATGTCACTTTTCTGCTTCAGTGTTTTTGTTCCATTTCCTTTAGTCCTTTGCTCTGTGCAATCCCTTATCAGGGCTGTGGTGGGTGTTGATGTTTTGTTGTGGGTGGTGTTGATGTTTTGTGGTGGGTGGCGGTGTTTGTTTGTTTGGTTTTTTGGGGGTTTTGTGGTTTGTTTGGGGTTTTTTTGTTTTTTGTTTTTTTTTTTTTTTTTTTTTTTTT
>VZRH01001847.1:812534-971642 GCA_013397555.1 Urocynchramus pylzowi
GTTTTTTTTGGGTTTTTTTTTTTTTTTTTTTTTTTTTTTTTTTTTTTTTTTTTTTTTTGTTTTTGGGTTGGTTTTTTTTGGTTGATTGGTTGGTTTGGGATTATTCATTATAACATTAAGAACATTATTAAATGTTCATACATTTGTTGGTTTGGTTTGGGGTTTTTTTGGGAGGGGGTTGGGGTTTTGTGTGTGTGTGTGGTGGTTTTTTTTCTTTTTGTATATGTGTGTGTGTTTTTGTATATGTTTTGTTTTATTGTAGGTTTTGTTGTACTTCTTTTTTATCAGAAGAAGGTAAAAATTTTGCTTGGCTCCGGATAGATACCAGCAGTAGGTTGGTACTGGCTACAAAAGAAGCAGTAGCTTCTCATATACTGTTTTACCCGTAGAAAGAACCAAAGCCAGACTATGCTTGGCCTGCCATAAGATGAGAGAGAAAAAAACCAAGATTACATCTCTTAATGCTCTTTGGAACGTGTGTGTGCACATGCATGCACAGGAAAAAAATGCTGAAGTTGTTTTAGATACATAAGCAGCTTTTTATCTACTTAAAATCTGGCAAAATGTTCCGTACACATTTTAGGAATGGGTGCCATTTGATGCCAGATCAATTTGTTGTGGTGACCCTTCTTTGCCACTGATATTTGAAGAAACCTGTTTTTGCAAAATTCTTTTAATTCCTACGCATGCACTGCTATTTCAAAGGTACCACAAAGGCTGACTTGGAGAGGTTTCATTCCTGATGCTCACTGGTTTTCTTTTTGGGAGCTCAAATTCCTCTGGTACATTGGGAAGGCTTGTTCATTCCCCTGAACAGACTGACTCTAATGCTGAGATGATGATGCTTCCCATGGCACTGATGAGGATTTTTGTCTGCTTAACAGCCAGATTATTGCCTTCCCTGCCCCTTACTCCCCAGCAAGCCCCTAAACACTGATTTTGTATTTGGACTGTACTGTGGATGCAGCATTTTCTGCTGCCATTAATGTGCCACTGGGTTGGGAGTGTCCAGCCCTGCTGTGGGATGAACTGACCCTGTGGTAGCAAGTGGCAGAGAATGTGCTTCTTTTCTTCTGTGGTAATAGTATATTAAAAAAGTGATCTGCTCTACCAGTCTCTCAAGGCCAGGCAGCATCAAAACACTTAAACAGGCCAGAACATGCCACTCCCTAATTGTTCATAGAGGTGCATGATCTGTGGTAGTGGCAGGTCAGGCAGCATTGAGAATCCTGGGAGGTGACACTGCCCTCTTTGTTGTAAAGGTGTTTCTGTACATCAAAATTCTTGCTGGTTTTTTTGTGGTTACCAGCCTGATTCTGCACTTAAACAACAGAGGTCAGCAGCCACCTATAGCATCTCTAGGCCACACCAGTTTGGGAGGGTAAAGTAATCACAATAATGATTGGTTTACCCTTCTCAAGGGTAGATGACACTGAAGATCATGTTGCAATCATTGTATAGCTGTGCTCTAGTAGGAGTAGAACTTCTGGCTGCAATGCAGTTACAACTCAAAAGACTCAGTGTAAGTGTAATTCAAAACAGCACACATGAATGGCTTTATTTATTTATTTATTGTTTTAAGCTAGACCAGGGAAAAACTGTTTTAGTCCATACGGGGAACTATTGTATGAGCTTTTTTGTGGTAGTTTACTGATGGGCTGGGAAAGCTAGATCCTTGGCCTCTCTGCTTCTGGGTGACTGGCAGATCCTGTTTCTCTTTGTTTAGGATAAATCCCCTCTGAGACACTTGTTTTCCTGTGGCTTTGTGTCACTGTCTGGGCTGACTGAAGGCATGATAGGTCTGCTGAAAGAAACACAGATTCAAGATTTTACTTTAAAATATCTGCTTGCAATTTTAGGATGAAGCTGCTACTTCAGGACTGGATATGCCTAAGGAAGAGTACTCAGCATATGGAATTTGAAAATAAAAATACTGGTTAAATTAGGAGATTATACAGTAACAAAGTTTGATGTACTGCTGAACTCTAGAGAACTCCAGGGCTTTGATTTTGCTGCTGATCCTCTAAATATGATTTTTTAGTTGTTTTTTCCCTGGAGTATGTGCTGTATTCTGAAAGATGGTGACAAGGAAATAAAGTTTTTACTTTTAAATAAACCCCAAATGTAAGGTTCTTACTGAAATATGAACACTGCCAGTACCGACAAGTGTCGGTATTAGCAGTGATCAGACAAAGCAAATATTCATTTAAACACTCTAGCTTTCATAATTTGTCTAGTGATCTTCATGAAACCTTTTTTTTTCCCTAGTGCAGTTTTTTTAAGGACTTTAAGCTTTATTGGTTATCATTTAATATCATAGCAATAGGAGCAAATCCATTTGAATTTTGTTATGACAGTGAAATATTAACTTTTTAAAAGTTAAAGATTTTAAACTGATAGAAAAATGATTCTCCAGCTTTATGCACAATCCATAAATATGTTTCCTCCAGCAGTGAGGCTTGTACTTAAAGTCCAACATTAAAAGTCAGAAGAAAAAAAGGCACCAAATGTTTTATCTCTGATGCTGTAGATTAAATTCCTCTTTGCTATTATGCATGTATGTCATGTTAGGGGATCAACTACAGTCCAAAATTGTATCTCAGGGAGAGGTATATAAATCTTGTCGGTAACTGTGTTTAATCTCTTAGCCAAATATTGTGTGACTTGGTAGCCTGGAAATTAGTAAGACAAGACAGCCAGTAGGCATTAGTGCAGTGGTAGAAATGTTACAATTTTCCATTGAAGATAAAATTAGGTGTCACTCTGCCTTTTTACTATGGTTACTGATGAGTTGCACAAGTTTATAATAACTTAGTGGGTACACTGGATGATTTGATGGTGATCCAAGCCCTGCTTAAATTTTCAGATCTCAGTCTGATTTTGTTTAGCCAACATAAAGGTGGCCAGAAGGGCCATCTTGTTTAGTGAAATAAAATACTCAAAAATTTCAGCATAAGCTGAAAATGGTGGACTAGGGAGCAAGGAGAGCACTCAGTGTCACACTCCAGTACCTGTCCTTGTTTCTGTCAGATCCTTTCAGCTCATTTGTCTCTTGTGCTTTCTTATCTCCTTTTATGCAGAGGCCTTAGCCCTCGAATGTAGTGTTCCAAAACTGAGCTGGAAATGTTGGTACTTGTTATGAAGTACTTCTTTGGCACTGTGCTTACTGAAAACTTGACTTCCTTCTAAAAAGCTATTCAATGTATGTTTTCTATTTTAGAAGCTTATTCCACTAAAATACCACCTGTTTGTTTAGTTTTGGGAAGTACATTGAACTCTGGAAGAATGTAGATTTTTATGGAATCTAAGATCTGTTCACACTGTGTTGTGGGTATTAGCCATGGGTAAAGGAGATTTCTTAAACACAGAAAAAAGAACTGACCAGAACATTCTGCAAATGGTGCTTTATCAGAAACAAATATACTATCTGGAATTCAGTTGGCTTTTGTAAACTTACTCAGATGATTTCTTTTTGTGCTGAACATGGGATAGAACAGGAGAATTGAATAATTACCAGCATGACTATAAGCAGTGGTCAGCAGCAAATGATAATGTTTTGACAGGGATAGTAGGTCCCAACCAATCTCAGAGGCTTGTAAGCAAAAGAAACAAAATGGCACACAGGCAGTCAAATTAGATGGTATTAAAAACTTGGAATATTCTACTTTTTTACGGTGTCCTTGCTGATCCAGGCTTGACAGTGTGAAGTGGGGAGGAGGAGTTCCTCCTTGAATGGTTGCATAACTGAGGCACAGAACAAGCATATGTTATAGTCAACTAAGAGTGGGAACTTAGATGTGCTTTATAAAATGTGTTAATGACAAAAATGTTTTAGCTTCCAAGGCACCAGGCTGCTTGCATTGCTTAGTCCTTAATTGGAGGTTTATATGAAGCCTCATTTTTTGAGTACTGAAACTTACAGATACAAAATAACGTGATAACCAAGACACACACTGTTGGTATTTATGAACACATGGAGTCTGACTTGTTTGTATCATGTATTCCATTGCTGCTGTATGTTGTTGTATGGTTTTGGAATTACAACTTCCCATTTTCTATCTGTCTGGACTTCTTGGTGTTTTTAGTTTGAGTTTGTACAGGTTTAGATTTGTTCCCAAAAGTGATCTTTTCCCAAAGGAAGGGATGTTTTCTTAACAAATCATGGTTATGCATATTTCTTTTATGGAGCAGAAAAACAACTTGAAAAGGCTAAAAAGAAATTCTGTTTTCATTAACCTTCAAAATATCAAGACTGTCAACCCAGGTCTTCTGCGATTATGCTGAAGGACTGAGATATATACTGTTAACTCCTGAATGTTAAATGAAGCAGCATATGTGTTGAATCTTTAATAAATTCATTTTTTTCCAAAATGTTAGACACTAAAGTGAAGTGGGTGTTAGTAAAAACAAACAAAAGCAGAGTTTTGAGCTTCTGACTGAAAATCCCTTACTCTCTATTACTGCATCTCTTTTTCTTTGCTCCTGCAGCATTGCTTTCCCCAGGCTATAGCTGCAGCATACTCTGGCCAGCCAAAGCCAGCTTCTCAGTGTGAGAAAATGTGCAGGGTAAGGAGCTGCTGTCTAAGGGCAGCTGCTGCTCTCCTCGCCCTGGCCTGCTTGGCATTGACTGCTATTTGCCTTGGGCGTGGAAAGTCTGTGGGATTTTCATGCTGTTCATAAGGAACTTGGTAGCAGTGAGGTGGACAGGTAAGTATCTGGCTCAAGGTCATCACTGTCAGTTTGAGGACTTTTTTTATCTCTAGGTGGTGGTAATGCTTCTCCTCCAAGGACAGACCTTGTATCCATGAGGGTTGTCTTAGTACTTGGTGTTTTTTTCCTTGTTGCAGTTTCAAATGATGAGTAGTGTTGTGCCAACAGGCCAAGGCCTTTTTCTGTCAATGAAATAGTGGTTAGGAACATTCTCAGCTGGTTTCAGAGGTCACTCATTCCCTCCATGCAGATTGAGTACAGTGGTTTGTGCGGAGGCTGGCAGTCTGGGATTTTTATCTTTGTGGAACCTGGAGGACAGATAAGCTCCATGTCCTCTGTGGTTTTTCTGATCTGCGTTCCAGCTTTGGAAATTTATAGTTATCCTCTGGTGTTTCTTCCCCAGTTGCTCTGGGGTTTTACTTGTGCATTCATTAGTGAGTAGTGACATGCATTTCACTAGCATGTAGCCTGACTGCAATAATGCTGTGTCCGTACAGAGTTTTTCTGTATCTTTGATAGTAATACAAGCTGCTAATATTTTAATGTTCCTTCCTTTGCCTCTTACTGTTCATCTAAGATAGGGACATTTTGATGGAAGATGTGCTGGGGTTGCTATTACATGTGTTAGTGTCTTGAGATTTTCAGAAATGAGATACACGTAAGCTGTTGTTTAACTTCTGCATTAATAGGAAATTGTCTTTAATGGGAACTCTTGGTTACAGCAAATCAAAGCTCAGTGTGGAGCTCTGTCAACATCTCCCTCTTTCCTCAGTCCCTTTTCCTATGTCCCTCTCTGCTGTCTCTCCTCTCCCTGCCTCTGGTTTCCATACCCTTTCTTCTGGTTGTCTCCCCTTTTCATTTCTTTGCCACGTCTTCTGTTTTCTTTGCCAGCTTGGTTGTGTCTTCCTCTTTTTCCTCTCCTTCCCCCCGAAATAGCTCTCAGACCTCTGTCAAACCTGGTATTTAGTTTTTTTGTTGTTGTGAAAAACAAGCCTGAGGTGATAGCCCTGTGGTCAAGGTCATGCAACCAGTGTGGGCTGGATCCTGGCAGGTTTCTGCTGCATTTGGATACATCTTCATCTCACCAGCACACCTGGCACAGGTGCATGTCACTCTTGCTACTGAGTGGCATTTGTCTTGTCTCAGTTTGTAGAGTGTGGGTGTTAGACTTGGTGGACTTCGGTTTTCTTCTGTTGTTAAATTCAGCAAGCAAGAACTTCTGTACACAGTAGAGGAATAAACCTTCTATACTCTATGGTAACTGCGTGTGTTCAGCATTATACCAGTGGTTCTTTCTAAATCAGGAGCATACAAATTGTCATTCAGTTTATTCCACTTAGTCAGGGTTGCTTCCTTTAATGACCAAAGCAAACATACATGTGTTACTTTTTTTTTCTTCTCTAACTACTGCTATAGGAACCAGAAGGTAATGGCCTACCTTTGAAATTCTACCAGATATAAAAGTGCTACTTGAACCTGAGCAATGCCTGTGCCTGTGCAAAGCACCACAT
Source organism: Urocynchramus pylzowi (assembly GCA_013397555.1). Taxonomy (NCBI): domain Eukaryota; kingdom Metazoa; phylum Chordata; class Aves; order Passeriformes; family Fringillidae; genus Urocynchramus; species Urocynchramus pylzowi. The sequence goes on from VZRH01001847.1 coordinate 818,756, forward strand.
GTGTATTTGTCAGAGCCTGATCCAGGGACCTTGAAGTACTGATGTGCATCTGAGGGACTTTGTAGACCTTTTGTTTCTGAAAAGAAGGGAGCAATCTGGTTCTAGCTCTGATGTGTCTGTGTGCCTGGCTGGTAGCTAGAGATGGTAGCCAGGACAGAAAGTTCTTGCTTGTTTTCTGTCTACACATGATGAATTTGTTTATTGTCAGCAGCACTTTACTCTTCAATACTCCTGTAAATGTAACTTTTTAAAGTGTTTTTTACACTGTCTTCTAGAAATGTTGGTTCTGAAGCATTTCTTGGAGTTGCAAGTTGTGTGCATGGTTCTTAAGTGATTTGAGGGCTGTATGTACATGTGTGTTGCCTCTGTGGTACTGAGTATAACCTTGGGGTGACAACATGGGTATTGATAAGTGAAAACTTTAATGTCTTATGAATTTGCTGTGCAGCTTTAGCACGAATTTATTTTCGCTTTCAGTTTTAACATGGAAAGGTTTGCTTACTGGTGTGGGATTAACTTTGTGGGTGTTTGCCTTAGAATGTCATGAGAGCCCTTACGCTTTTTACCAGTGTGTATATCTGCCTAACAAAGTACTCTTTGCTTCTCATTGTTTACATGCACATAGTTTTTCATGCTGTTATTATTGCTGTGATGCTCATCACCGGGTTAACTTTGTTCTGGAAAGGGGGCAGAAACAGAAATGTGAAGTGACTTTTGCCACTTGATTTGCAGAGTTTAGCTTGGAATCAGATACTTCTCTAAACTGGGCTCTGGTTTCTGAGACATTTGAGTATGCTAGGGAATAACAGTGTTTAACTGATCTTGCTAGGTTGACTGATAAATATTTTGTCTACTTGTGTTAATAAATGCATGATTGCTTATCAATTCCAAGAGTTTATAATGAACTTAGTTTTCAGAATGTCTTATAAACAAACTGGACATGAGGGATAAGCCCCAACATAAATTTAATGTTGTATTTATAAAGCAAAAGATTCCTTAAATTTTCAAGCTCACAGTCTATAAGGCATTTTAAATACATGAAAAGTATGCTTGTGGTTTGTTTTTTCTAAGCTTTCTTTTTCCATTCCTATTCTTTTCTGCCATTTGTGTTACATGCAGGCAACTGGAATTATTTCGGATGGGGAGAGCAGCTGAGTACGTAACAGTTTGATTTCTTGCAAGCTTTCTGATCGTATAGTGATGCAGCATGCTCCAGTACAAGGAAAAGTGGAAATATTCATGCATATAGAAAGTCTGTTCCGTTGTATTTTCTTTTACTTTTCACTTAGTCTTCATATTTGTGTGGATGGATGTCTGTTCATTTTTTGTCTTTTTAGCTTTGTTTTGGTCATGTTTTATATAAGTTGCTTCTGCCTTCTACTGGAATTTGAGGACATGATGGTAGAATTGGACTATTATTCTTGTCCTATATAGGTGATTCTAGTTTTTTGCTTGTGTGTGTCTTTTATGTTGGTCTTCATACCCATGTAAGCTCAAGTCAGTGTTTGAAGTAATGGAAAAACACAAGGAAATCTGTAGTCATTGTCTTACTAAGATAAGAAGGTATGGTGGAAATATATTCTAAATACTACAAATAGGAGTCTATACAAATACAAATCTGAAAGAAGAAATGTCTGTTGCACACCAGTGAGGTTGTAGGTATTGTCTTGTGTTCAACCTCAGTGGGACAGTATCATGGCAGAAGTGACAGGGCTTTGCTTTCGCTTGTGCTAACCAGCCTTGGACAGGAAAAACTCAGTTACTGCAGCTGTCTGTGATTTATAGAGTACACCCGGAGACTGGTGTGTTAACTTCTGGTTAGGCTGCAAAATTTTTGCTCTTTGTTCTAGAAAATGTGCCTTCACTTTCTGGAAGTGCTACAGATGCCAACAGGCAAGGTTGAGCTGAAGCTCAAGATACAGTGTGTGGCTTCCATAGTCTATAGAACATGCAAGGGTTGATCCATCAGTCTTAAAACAAAGGTGTTTGTTCCCTGTGCATGAGACAAGAATGAGAGTGTTGCTTAGGGGAGCATGCAAAGAAAGATCACCTTGGCTGCATCCAGCAGGGCAGAGATTCTACTTCATGCTTTTCCGTTTTTGACATAATGGAATTTGGAGAGGACGCCTCTTACTGCTTCTGAGCTTAATGTCCAGCTAACATTACAGTGCATTTCATGTGTGGACCTGTTCTGCATTTTAGAAGTCTTCCACTAGTGACTTCCCCATTTCTTCTCCCACAACATTTTTTGTCCTCCTTGTTCTCCTGTCTTTGATCAAATGTAAGTTCTTTGTGCATCTGCAGTATGTGCATCTGACCAACTCGCTTGTGCTGTCAGTGCTGGATGTCTCAATTGTTTATTCTTGGAGGTGTGGTAGGATAACTGAGAGGTAACTAATTAACTTTTTTTACACTAATGTGAGAAGGACTAGTGTCCTGAATAGCTTTATTTTTCATTTTTGGGCATTTGGAAGGGAAATGGGGTCTTTAGGCATTAGTCAGTGAGAAGTCTAGGAGGGCTGTGTACATGTATTTCTCCTGTTTATCTGGAGAGTCAGTGTGTGGTGGTTTTGCTTTAAAAGGTACTTGTATTCATGAGGGTCCCTCCATCCCTCCATCCCTCCCTCCCCTTCTTCCTTGCTGTGCTGTCCTCTTTGTATATCATTTTACCATCCTTACAGTCAGCCTTGGGGCAGTGCTATTGGTGTTTCCAAGTGAACTCCGTTAGCTTGACAATATAATGAAAAACACGCTTCTGATTGTAACATTTAAAAGCAGCTGAGAAGGAAGCAGCAGAAGCAGCATGTTGGTAGCTGGAAGACTTTTTCCTGGTGAGAGCTTCATGCAAGAGGAGTGCTGTAGCCCAGACCCTGCTTAGTTGGGCAGAGGGTGCTTTAGGAAAGGAGCATCTTGTACTGCTGACCTAGTTTCATTTTAGGAAAGGGAAAGACTTGAAGAAGTAGGGTGGATGTTCAAGGGAGTCTTTGCACTTCAGCCCGTCATTTCTGTTCTTGGCTGTTGAATGTTTCAGCAGAGATTTTCAAGTGAGAAAAACAGGATTATGAAAACTGGAGACTTAGTATTGCAAACATGCTGTCTTAAAAATATGCAAATTTCTAATGTATTTTTAAGCTGTGAGGGCAATGCAATGAACTAATGACCTGCAAAGTTCCATTTAAATAATTTCTCAAAATCTAGGCAGTTTTAGCATAAAAAGATATAGAAGAGCCTCAAAAAACACCCTTGTGTCCTTTTGAGATTTTTTTCCTTCCTTCTTACTTCAGTAGTCCTCTTTCAGCTAGTGTGCATTTTGGTTATAAGATTTTAGAAGGCATATTTGTCAGAAGTGACCAGTGGTTTAGTAGATGATGGTGAAGTGGGATCTCAGACTTAAAGAGGCTGTTGGCAGCTGTGATGAATAGAAGTTTAAATGGATGTCAGGAGGGGAAGGTGAATTAATTGCAAGGCCCGTGGTGTAGAGCTGGCAGAGACTTTTGCTGATCTGGAAGTTATTCCTTCAGTTAGTACACTTAATTTTCTTCTACCATTATTAAAATAGACAAAAGCTGTGAAAAGCTCTGTGCTTGTTTTGGAGAAATAATGAAGGTTTTGCTTTTGTCCAAGATTTTGCTCAAGTTTATAGATAATAACTAAGCTTGGGGGACTGGACATCAGCTCCCAGGGGCTGATGACACACAGTGCTAGAAAAGCAGAAGGCAATTTCAACTGAATAGGTTTTGAGAGAGCTCCTGCTGTGTCTTGGGACCTTAAACCAGGCAAAACCACTTCTTCAAGTGCATTCATCCAGCCACCTGTAATAATTTTGCTGGCTTTCCTTCCTGTCCTGAAGTTTGATTTAAAGAAAGCTGCCAGAGGCTAAAGGGGACTAGTTGAGCTGGCATAGCAGGATTGTCGGTGTTTTTGAGGTCAAGATATTAAAAACTGTATGTGTTCTACCCTGCAGCAGTCATATTATAACTTCTGGGGGTGGGAGTTAGGGGGAGGAATAACATTACAGAAGGTATCTCCTTCCTTGATTTTCCCCATTCTGTGAAATCCTCCTGTGTGATGTGACTGCCCCAATGGGTTTTCTTCTTAAGCTGCCTATATGCATGAATATTCAATAATGAAACATGAACAGCATGCTTCTGTCCTGCCCTTCAGCCTTACCCACAGCTCTCTACTCAGTAGGTCCAGTGACAAAGAAACAGTTTTTATCCCTTGACAGCTCTTTGGTATATGTGAAATTTCTCAAAGTGGAGTGAAAAAATTACTGTCTTTTTGTGTTTATTGTTATGTGTCTTGTTACCAGTTTTACTGATCTTATGAGACTGAGGCTAAGCTCCAACTTCGCTTATAGAAGACTTGTTTTATCGCCTGTTTGAAGAAAACTACTTGAATTTATTACATTATGTGTGTTGTGAGGCATATTTTGCTGAAACATGGGCTGTAATGCCTCCATTTGAAGGGGCGCTGCATCCCCAAAGCCACTTCTCCAAGTTCTTGTCAGTCTCTTAATTAAAATTTAAGTGTCAAGTATGTTAATGAATGGGATCATCACTATATGTTGGCATTTCAGAAAACACTTTCCTGCAAAGGAAATGTGTGTTGTAAGCCACATATAGGCCAGGTTTTAATGCTTTTGATCAGGCTGAGCAATGTCTTTGTTTGAGAACACTTCAGTTAAATAAAGTGAGAGTGCACATAGGGTAGTTGCAGTTCAGCATGACTAAGAGTTTTTTGAGTTCACTCTTATTTATGAGTTGATGATTTCTGTCTGGTATAAACAACTGTGGATGCTGTTAGGTTCATGGGGCATACATCAGAGAAAAAACCATGTTCCTGCCTCATTGAGCCTTACATCCTTTAAACATGTCTCAGAGGGGCATTTTGTGTCATGACCTCAAAGAGGCTTCCTCCTGCTAAAAACCACTAAGAACTCTGAGAAATTCTGGTGTTAGCTTTTATAAACATATATACTCTAAATGTTTGATTAACATTTATGTTAATCAGCTATTTTTGGATGTTGCTTAGAGACACTGTGGTTTATGTTGGAAATCTTCGTTTGATAGTGTAGAGGTGAGATATGATGACTGGTTAACAAACCTAAATTGTGCTTCTGCAGCAGTCTGATTCATTTGGAGTTCTCTGAGCTTGTCAGCTGGTCAGAGTTGCTGACCCATAGAAGCAGGGTTCTGCTTTCTAATAAACATAACTGTGTAGGTCTTTGCACTCCCAGTATTAGGGAGTCACTGGATTCAGTTTTTTTCACCCAGATAATTGTAATACTGATTTGTATTTTTTGTTACACATTTGAGGTTAACTAAATTGTTTATCCCTAAAGCTGTTAGTCTGGTGAGTTTTACCAGATCTTAAACCTGTATCTCAGCTAGGCTGCCTTCAGCCTCTACGAGTGCTGTGATGATTATGGAGCCACAGCTGAAGAACTTTCCATCATACTTGCTTAGCCTTTACCTTAAATGACAGTTACATCTGATGGGACGAAGAAATAAGTTGATCAGCAAAGTGAGGCATTAAAAGACTCTTTGGAGCAGTGTGTTTTCTGTCCAGTAGAAGTAATTATTGTTCATTAGATGGCAGTGGCTCAAGTGTTGAGCAATAACAATGACATTGCTCAGCTGAATAATAGCTTGTTATTCTTGTGAGGTCAGTGTGAGCCTCGTGATTGACAAATAGATCGGCCTTTGCTCCGCAGGCTGGAAGTTTGGTGCTCCTCAGTGGGGTTTGGCATATGAAATCATTTCTGTGTAGTAAATATTGAATGTTTTTTCCTAAGCACCGAACTGGGATAAAATTGATGGACACTGTGCTTTTAATAAAGCTGAATACAGCAGCATATGATTGATACTCATTTCTATTCAATTGACTAGAGACTGACAAGAACCCTGCAGCATTTAAACTACTAAAAGGCAGGAGGCTTAACTCCATTTTCAGTGTGGACAATCCAACTGAATTGGTTCCACTTGAGAGTGTAGAGCAGGGCTTTTTCAAGTGGCCCGTATTTTGCAGATGTTTACTGCTATTCTTTTTTCCTCTTCCATCCACTTTAGAATGCTAATCTTGGTATGTTGTGAAGGAACTGAAGAGATCACCAAGAACAAATTTTACCTCAAATTAAAAAAAAAGTAGAAATTGAGCTAGAGGTATGGGAAGCACCCATGGAAGAAGAGAGGGTTCCCTAATGCTGCGTTCCATCTACTTGGAATTTCAGCACTTAAATGCAGGGTTCTTTAAGGATCTGGCATGTAAAGAGCACTTTCATTTTATTGTTCAGCCTCATGATGAATGACTGTGTAGGACATACACCACTGGATAACCTACCAGAGAGGGCTTTAATTTGATTGTCCTTTTTAGACAGACTTGGTGGCAGAGAGAATGAATAATGGCTGATCCTTATTTTCTTTTGTTTCAAGCATGGTGCACTCCACTGCCTTATGGTGTGTGTATTTCACTTTAAGCTTGCACAGATAACCTTGCATCCTGCACAGCCGTACACAGCCATGTATTTTTGATACCTTACCTCCCTATAACTTGGCATTCTCCTTTCCTGAAGGATTACCAAGCAGAAGTGTTTCTGCAAGGAGAGGGACACACTGGAAAGAAGCTTTTTCCTTTGTGAAGATTATTGTTAATGTTAAGTACTGTGCTTAAGCTAATTTACCTGCATGTGTTAAATGAAGCAATTTTCCCCTATAAGAAGTAGTATAATTGTTTATAGGCAGAACTGCTCTCCCAGTTCTTTTGATTTTCCTACTGAGTACTTTCCATTAATTTCTCTTAACTTAAACTAATACTTCAAACAAAAAACAAAAAAACCCCCAAAAAACAAACAAAAAAACCCCACAAAAAACCAAAACAAACAAACAAAAAAACAAAACAAAAAACCACCAAAAAAACCCAAACATTAAAAAATCAAGAACTACAAAGTTCTGGTTAGGAATGCTGAGAAGAAAGGACAGTATTACAGCTTAAAGGCTGAAAAGTTTTCAGAAAGAGCTTCTTTCCACAAAGTGTTTTTAGGTTTGTGGGTTTTTTTTTTTCCCAATATCTAAAGGTTTATTTTGGCAGCTGCAAAGTGTCTAAAATTTTGGGTAGTGGGGTTTTTTTGTTGTTGTTTGGTTATTTTTTTGTTGGGGGGGTGTTTTCTTTTGTTTTAAACAAAGATGTCTTTATCTGCCTATTAGTAATGATTAAAGAAAAATAAACTGTAATAGGAAGGGGGAAAGGTAGGTGAGGATCTAATCACTGCAATTCCTTGGTGCACACTTGAGAGAATTGGGGGTTACAGCCAGCTCCCAGATGGAGATACAGCCACAGCAGAAATAGTGGTTTTTTTTGTCATTCTTCCAAAACTAAACGGGCTCCACTGTCCCAGCAAGACAACTTGAGAGAGCTGTGCCCTTAAACTGCTTTTGTCTCTTAGCCTTTGAAGATGCTGACAGTGCGGTGGATGACCGGGACAGCGACTACCGCAGCGAGACGAGCAACAGCATCCCCCCTCGGTACCACACCACCGTGCAGCCCAACGCCTCTGTGCACCAGTTCACGGGCCCGGCTCGCCTGCAGCAGCAGGGAGTCCTGCGGGATTCCTGTGCCGACTCCCTCCAGAACTATGATCTGGATTATCGGGAGCATGTGGCCGCCAGGTGAGTGCTCTCTGATGGGTAGCTCTTTTTTCCCTGTTGTTTTGCCACTGCAGACAACAAAGGGACCGAGCTGGCAGGGGAGGGCAGATCAAGGGCTCTAAAAATCTTCTGGTAGAAAGGTGGTATGTGTGTTGTTGACTCTGGGATTCTACTGTGAACCAGGAAAAACCCATGAGGGTATGCGTTACACCAGATCTGGCAGTTTAGGAGTTACCTTTGACAGATATGCTCAACTTCATTTGCTGTTGGTTACAGCAATGTAACTTACTCTCTGAAGGCTAAAGTAGTGGGTACTTGCTTGCTCTGGTACCATGGCATAGGTGTGCCTCTCAAGCCAGTGAAACACAATCTAGCAGAGTTAGCCTGTTGGGAACTTCTTTCTTGGTGCAGATTTATTTTCTCTTCTGGATTAGCTCCAGTTCTATTAGATGTGCCAAAACAATGTATTTAAGAAGAAAGTCTGTAACAGATTAGTTGTTGGGGTTTTTTTCCCTTCTGTTCCTGTTACCATATAACCCTGTTGAATGTGCTTTCTCTTTAGATTTACTTTCAGCTGTATGAAAGATAGTTTGTTTGCTCTGAATTTTTTTTTACCATAAATCAGTAGTTTCACAAGTGTTTTTAACTTGTTGAACTATTGAATATTGCAGCACTAACTTACCAGGATCAATTGCTGTGAGCTAGAGCTAGTTGTGCAAGGTGAAAGCAGAAGACTTTGGACAGCTGCTAATTTTGGTCAGCTTGCTATGAGAGGTTCTGTAGAACAGGCTAAGCTGCTGCTTCTGCCTTTGCTGAGGAAGGAAGAGGCAGCTGCTTAGGCACTATCACAGTTAGAGGTGCAGAGTTTTATTTATATTATAACTGGTTTTTTTCTACCTTGTCTCCCTTGGTGCGAACGTTCTTGTTTTCTGAAGTCTGAACCTAAATTCAGTTATTGTCTTGGGTGGCTGAGGCTAAGTTTTGCCCTTCTTGATGCATGATCATTAGTGGTAAAGGGTGAAGTTTTATGGTGACATCTAATGTTGTTACTGTTACTGAGGTTTCAAGAATAGAAGCAAATGTGCCAAAAAAATGCATTTACTGCAGTGTGATGTGTCATTCCTAGTGCTCTATTCCTAGTTCATTAAATGTCTTATATATAAGCAAGTTATTTCCTTTCCCATGTGAGTCTGTGATGCTGGCTTGCAGTGGTAAAATTGCTGAAGATCTAACTGAGAAGATAAGCTGAGAAGATAAGCTTCTTTTTGGAAGAGCTGAGCCGAACAGTGATGTTGGACCCTTAGTCAGGGGAAGCCAATGGGTGGCAGCATATTTTTGGAGTTGTGTGATTTCTTGGAGTGGTGTTGACAATACAGGTAGTTTTTCATGGCTCACTTTGCTTGGAGTCAGTGTGTATGTGAATTTCTATCTGTACCTAAAAGATAGGTGTGTTTGTAAGACCTTTCAAAGAACCACTGCTGGTTTGAATTTTTAGAGAATACCAAGCTGAAATACATTTCTTTTTTTCCCCTGATTTCCTTAAGGTACTGATGTGAAAGGATCTGGACTGATAAAATTTACTTGAAAACCATGAGCTTTGCTGTGGTCAAAAATTACTTTCAGTCCAGAAATGCAAATCCTCAATGATGATCTCAGCGTTCCTGTTCCTGTTCCCATGTGCATTTTCCACATGCCCCACAAGATTCTTTGCTACATATTTAATCTTATAACATAAAATATGCAAATAAGCTTTCCTAAGAATCTACGTGGGATTCTCTTACTTACCAGAAAGGTATTTCTACCAAGCTGGCTGAAAAGAAGCATGTGGGTAGATCTGAAATATTTTCAAAACAAAGTTGTAGTTGAGTATTGCAGGAACAAATTGTATTTGACTTTTGTTCCTAGCAGCTCTCTGTGCTGTGTACCAGGCAGTCACCTGATGAAGTCAGTGTTCCTGGCAGACTGCAGCTGATGGTTGCTGTGAAAATAAGGGCTTGTAGGAGGCTCTCCTGGACAGACCCAGAAGAATCAGACAAGAACCTGCTGAAACCTGTCTTGAACTGGGCAGAAGGTTGCCAGTGCCAAAATGCCTCAGTTGAAACTATCTGTTCTAGCACCTGGGTTTTTTTCTTAAAGTATTTGGGTTTGGATGAAAATGTTCTGCTTGTCTTTATTAGCTGTTACACATGATCATATTCCTTTGATAGAAATAATGTATTTCTTCCAACCTCTGCTAAGGATGACAAGCAATATTGTTGTGTGTCCTTGGAGTGTGTTTTGCTGCCAGCAACCAGTTTGACTTCAGAAGATCAGACAGCTTTCCCTCAGTTTTGGTTTTTTTTTGTTTCGGTTTGGTTTGGTTCTTTGTTTTTGTTTTTGTTTTGTTTTGTTTAAGCACTGACTTTTCTTTGCAATGCTCATTTAACTGTTTGTCCTCCATACCTCACTAGTCTTGCTCAGTATGATAGCATAGATTCCACTGTGAGAGGCTACACTGACATAGAGTCCACATCTGAGTCTTTAGATCTGTCAGATGAGTGGGTTACCCTCTCTGCACCTCTCTGCCTGTCTGCCCACTGTTGCTGCTTTGAAGTGTTCCTCTGGTACATTTCAGCTGATACTTGCGGATTGCCTCAGCTGTTTTTTAGTAGTAGTAGTAGTTAAATGCTGGGCTGATGTCTTTGTCTCCTCTCACGTGTTGGGTTTCTCATCATTATTTCTAATAAAAGGGTTGCTTTGTAAAAGAACAGGGAAAACACATACAGGGAAACAAGCTCAATTAAAAAGAAAAGTAATTTTCTTTATGCCTAAATTAGTCAATTTTTTTGGTTCAGCATTTACAGATAATGGCTCTTCAGGCATTCATGTAGTGCCCATTGCCTTCAGCTGAATTTTGGAAGGGCTTGATCCAGTAACTATGGTGGCCCTGGGAATCTTTTAAAAGAAAATTATTTCAATTACCGGCTTAAAATAGTGAGCAAGAGGTGTAATAAGTGTTCTAAACTGTGTATAACAGGATTCATTTAAAGTAATGAGCATCTTTCCAATTAGTGTAAGTTAGCTAATACTGTTGGAAATGCAGCACTAAAGCAGCAGTAGAAAATGCAGTGACCCATCTCTCTTTCAGGGCTATCCTATCTGTATCCTATGTTGGCGTGCTCCATGCAGCTCTCATGGTGAAGACTCTTGGATTAGCAGTATCCATAAAATGCCTGTGTGTCTCTGTCTTTTCCCTTCTCTGGCACCAGGGGACACACATGCCCTCATGCTCCTCACTTCTCATCAATGGATGATGTGAGGCAAAACTGCATCTTTCAGATGATCATGTTCATGTTTTTACATCCACTTTCTACCTGATTGTATGTAGATTGTCAAAAGCTGTCCTTGGGGGTTTAGATGAAGAAGGAGTTTCCTTGCTACTACCCTTGGTTGAATGATTGAGATTATCCTATTTACCAAGGCATAAGAATTAATCCCAAAATCTCAAGGATCATTTACTTGGGCTTCTAGGAAGCGTCAGATTGTTTCACAGCTTAATCCATTCTCCCACAATGGACAATTATAAATTGCTGGATCTGTTCAGATGCATTATAAATGGGAAGTACAGCTCCTGAAAATCATTTGAGGCTTATGATGGGCTAATGTCCATCACCTGTGTTTTGTTTTTCCTTCTGGTCCAGTAACAGCTCTGAGAATCTTAATTTTGTGTTGGTAGGGACCCCTTGAGGCCTTTAGCTGCAGCAAGAGCTCTCCCTGCAAAGAAGAATGGTGAAATAGCTGAAACTCCTCTTGTTGCTCGTGCCCACAGTTTGCATTTTGTCCCCTGTCCTCACTTGCATGGAGTCCAGCGACTCCTGAGGCTCCAGATGAAATCTCTGCTCTGTTGCCACCCTAGGAGATAAATGGGGTCCCTGAAGGCTTTATAAATACTGCTAAAACAAAGTCTGCAGCCCAGAGTGACTGAAATGCAGGCACAGCATAGTGGAATGGTACGCGTGGGCACTGCATCTCAAAGTAGTCCTGTTGCTGCAATAAGTGCCTTCTTTTCAGCATGCCTAAAAAAGCAACAGCAGAGTACTGGTACAGCCAAGGCTGTGTGCCCTCACTTGATCACAAAAAGCTGTTCTCCCTCAAAAAGGCATTTCTAAATTTTGTGCAGACATAACCGATGGAATCTCACAACCCATGCTGCTTTTTTTGACTATTTGATTGAAGTGTAGTGGTGGTAGATTGGCAGGTTTTCAATTTTGTTATTTCTGAACATTTCTGATTTTAATTTTCGTTTATTTAATGCATGTTTTTCCATTACTATTTTTTCTGTCCTTCCTATAGCTTTTTTTAAAACTGTTGTTTTTCCCTTCCTATTTTTTTTGCTGCCTCTCTTCCTTTCCCTCCCACTCCCTTTATTTCTCATCTTAGACAAGGATCTCTAGCTAGAAATGAAAGAGTCAGGATCATTCCATTTGACACTGAAGATGGAGAAGAAGAACAGGAGAGTAACTATGAAGAGCTAGGAAAACTGTTAATAGAGGATTTCTTAGAAATAAATCATAAAACTAGAAGTTGGCATGAGAAAAACATGAAAAAGATGCAAACTCTCTCAAAAAGAGAAAATTTAAATCACTGTGAAAGATCAAGGTACTGCCAAAATGTGTGTCTGGAGTCAGGGTCTGTAGATGTCCCTAGATATCCTCAGGAATATGATACAATTGATAGAAGAAGGAAAAAGAAACTGCGATATAATTTTGAAGAGAGAGAAAGAATAAGCCTGCAAAGTAATGGAAGTCTGCAGTTTCCTGGGGAGAAAACAGTTTATTTCAATGGTGTGGCAGCTGATCCAGAACCCATTGATGACTTCCCAGTATATGATAGAGTTAGAAAATATACCAGGAACTCTGAAGATAAGGGGTTGCCTGCTTATCCAGTCCTGCGTCCGTACAAAAATGGGTTGATGGTTAAAAGTGGCAAGTTGCCCAACAAGCAGGGGATGAACCATGAGGACTCACTTCACCTGAGTAACACTGAGGACATGAAACACATGAGGATGCTAGAGAACACTTTTGTGAATGTTGATGTCCTTGAGGAATTTGACAGCAGTGCTTCTGATGAGTTCCAGTACTCACCTGTTTCAGATGATGAAATGGGGGAACTTTCAAGAAGATGGTATGATTCTGACATCAGCCATTTGAGAAACATAACTGCTAATTTCCCTGCAAATATGGGCTCCCAGTTAAAAGATAGCTCTGATAAAAAACATAGAACTAAAGAGAGCAAGTGTGATCATCCTGTGCAAGACTTAACACTGTCACCTGTTGAAGAGCCCAATGAGGAGTACATAGACACAATGGACGAACTTCAGTGTCTGGTAGAATCAGTCTCTGAATACTTGGCTGAAAAGGAGGAAGAAATCAGCAAATTTGGTACATTGCCAGAAACAAAAAAAAATGTTGAGAATGTGCCACTGAAGCAGGATAATGCTGATAATTCAGCAGAAGCTAAGAAGTCTGAGCAGACCAAACATCTCGCTGCAGAGGAGAGTACCAAAGGCAAATCTGAATCTCTTCCAGACTTGTCAGGTGTGAAAAATACAGTGAATTCCCTCTTCAGCTCTTTCACGGAGAAGGTGGGGTCAAGCACAAAGCAACTGACAGCCTCTGTTGAAAAACTTGTGTCTTCCACTCCAGAGAATACAGAAAACAAAACCTCATCAGAAGGTGGAATCTTGAATGTATTTGCTAGTAAGGCTAAAAGTGAGAGTTCTTCTTCTGGAGAGGCAGCAGATAGTAAATCTGACACCAGGTTCTCCATTCAGTCTTTGCTACCATCTCAGGTGAGCAGTGATAAAAGAGCCCAGAACACAAACTCCAACAAGCCAGAAACTACTGAGGCAGACAGGAAGGCTTTTGCAGCACATCCTCCCCAGCAAACACAAGGAAATTCTGCTGACAGCCAGCAGAACCAGCATTCAGTTGTGAATTCAGTTCTAGGCATGTTTAATCCTTTAAAGATCTTCTCTGAGAAGGAAGTGCCAAAACAAGAAGTCACAAAAGAGGAGCACACCAAGGACAGCCATGCTGTGAAAGCTGAGGAGGCAAAAAGGAGTGAAACACCATCTGGACAGATGTCAGCCAGGACCAATAACACTTTTCCAGAGGCACAGAAAAGTGAGACTAGAAGTGAGGCAGAGGTAAATGCAAGTAGCACTTCTGTGTCTTCCATCTTTGGCAGGCTCACAAACTCAGTCAGTTCCTTCAGTCTGAAAGCCAATCTTGACGGTCTCTTGGCTCCCAAGCAGCCGGATGTGCCACAGAAGCAACCAGATTTGCATCCTATTACAAGTCAGCCAGCTGCCACTTTGGTAGAGGGTGCACCCACGGCCAGGGACCAGCCTCGTGCAAATCACTCGGAGGATCAGCATCCTGCAGGCCATGGACTGGCAAACAAGCAAAACAGAGGTAATGTGGAACCTAAGTCACAGCCTCAAGATCAGGGTACAGCATCTGAAAGCTTTTTTAGCCCGCTCAAAAAGTCTTTCAGTCAGTTGTTGCTTCCTTCTGGTGAACAACAGAAGAAAGAAAGTACGTCTGAACATTTTAGAGAACATAAGTCTGAGGAGGATATAAGACAAAATAGTTCATCAAAGGAAGAGCACTCATTTCCTTTCACTGGAAAACTTCCTTTTATCAGTGGGCTGGGTTCATCAGCAAAGCAGGAACAGAGGAATGAGAAGGGAGGCTTTATGTCATCATTATTCAAATTTTCTTCTGCAGAAAATCTAGCCCCTACACAGCACCAAAAAAGCCATCAGGGTTCTAGTGGCAGTTCCCTGCATGAAGACAGAAACAGTAATTCAAGAAATGCTGTTCCAATGAAATTTAGCTCAGTTCCAAATTTATCAGACAATAAGGAGGAACTTCTACAAAGAAGAAACACGCCTAAAGAAAACTCATCTACTGTCCAGGTAAATAGAGAAAAACACCAGGATGGTGCCTCTGCTACCCTTAAGGCCAAAGAAGAGCAGCAGAAATCTAAGAGTACTCAACAAGAACCTAGAAATTTAAGAGGAGGACTGATGAAAGAGAGAATAAATGCAGCAGACTTAAGCAAAGGCTCAGTTGAATCCACGTCTTCAGCCAAAGGGCCAGAAGCTCCAAGTGCAGATGATACTCAGAAGAAGCACACACCAGGTTTTCTTTCTGGCTTTCTTCACATTTCTTCAAATGAAAACACAGCCAATAATCAAGACTCAACTCCTAAAAGTGAGGGTGATAGCCAGAAAAGCACTTCTCCTGGATTATTTTCTGGCTTATTTAGGTTTGCCTCAAGTGAAAACTTGTCTGAATGTAAGCAAGAGAAGACAAAACCAAATTCTTCGGGCTTCATGAAGCTTTTTGATAAAGGTGAGGATTCTAGCTTGGAGACAAAACCCAGTAATTCAGGAATGGCTTCTGACAGTCAAAGCAACACTGGAGGAAAGCAGGAAGCTTCCAGCTTCTTAAAAAATCTACTGCCAAAACCAAAGGAGAAGCAGGATAATGTGAAAACAGTGGAATCTTCCACTACTGAGCACCCGTCCAGTGCAAGAGTAAATGAAACAGCTAAGCCTCATGTTCCCCACAGTGGATATCCTGTGCTCCCTGAGGCCCTAAATCTGCAAGCCAACATACAGGACTTGTCTGGAAAACCTGTTAATAGTAGGCATATTCCTCACCAGGATGCAGAATCTAAAATTCTTCCCATTCCTTTAAACAAAGGATCAAATGAATCTCTCAATTTGACTAATAAAAGCTATAACCCTACGGAGCAGTACTCAGCTTATCAGGAAACAAGGAGCCATTCTAGCTTTGAATGGGAATATGAAGTGGGGGGACTGGCTGACACTCATGGAGTAGCAGTACAAGTTTACTACGTGTTAAACCAGAACCCCGTTCTGCCCGCTCAGTTCTTGGACTGGCCTGAAAATGATGTAGTAATGAATCTTTGTAAAAAGGATGGGAATGCAAATATGATGGATTGGCAGACTAATGCCAATTTTGATGGACAGAGTCTAGATTTAAGCACAATGTCATATGAATCATTTGACCAGTTAATGTTTCAAGACATTTGTTTGGAAGAAAATGATGCATGGACTGCTAATTCTCTCAATGAAAGTTACGGTAACTTTCCACCCTTTGAAAGAGATGGCAGTTACTCATTTGAAGAGTTGCCCATGGATTTGAGCTACTCCTCTGGCTGTGATGGAACGATGTGGACACTAATTGACCAAGACACTTTAAGTATGGATGAAAGCTTAATCTATTCATCCTATAGCCGGGAGTATCAGGAGTGGATAATGATGCTTGAGCAGGGTGTGTGGTGGCCATCAGAAGATGGTGATTGTGGATACTACATGTACAGTGACAACCAGTATGTGTATTCCCTGCTCACTGATCCCACTGGACAGTATGTCTACGTGTGTGCTCCTGAAACTTACTCCTACATGGACTGCTGGGATTATAATTTCCAGATGGATTCCATTCCAAGAGCTGTGCTGGAAGACAACACAATTGCTGTTTGTGGTTTCAAAGTCCCTCTTGGCAGTGAAGATGAGCTGTTTTGGTTTGCTGAAGAAGAGTGTCTAGATGATTATACAACAAATAAACCCCTGGATTTGTCAGTAGCTTTGCAGAGGAGCGACCAGCTAATGAACATGAATTTGGAAACTTTTTCACAAATGTTTGAGGAGTCTATTTATTATCAGAGAGAACAGCCATTAGACTTTTCAGGTTATAAACTTCAAAAACTCAAAGTAGATTTCAGACCTGAGAAGGAAACTCTGAATCATTCAGAGGAACCTCCATTAACCCTTGATCTCAGAACACATTCCAGGGCAGCTTTCAATAAATCTCTGAGTAAAGAAGTCCACACCAAGGAAGTTGGTAAGGCTGTCCCAGTGACAACTTCTGGGAGTGGGTCATCAGGATTCTTTGGATTCCAGCTGTTTCAGTCTACTCCTAAAGCTGAAGAAACTGCAGCATCTACTGAAAGAGTAACAGAAGAAAAAAAGCCTGAGGAAGATAAGAAAACACCAGTGAACAAAGTTAGCTCCTTATTTTCTGCTTTGGGTGGACTAATTGGAAAGTCTACAAGCCCTGGCTCTGAGACATCAGAAGATTCTACCTCAAAGAGAGCAGACACACGGTCAATGTCATCTGAAAATAAGACTGATGTTTTATCACTTACACCAAATAAAAAATTAGATGAAGAAAAAGCTGGGCAGAAGTTTCCTGTTACATCAGAACCAAGAAAAAATACTTCATCAGAACTTAATTTGGAGGCTGCTAGAAATGAAAAGCCAGTATTACACCAGAATGAAAACATCCGTGTTAAAAAAACAGGGTTAACAAGATCTCCTTCTATACTGAGCCAAACTGCTACGGATGGCAGGTCCATACGAGAAGAGAGACCTGTTAAAGCAACTCCAGCTTCCAGGCGTCTTGAAAGGCATGCAGCCATTAATGAACCAAGTCAGCCACAGCCAACTCCAAGCCAACCGACCACTGAGCCTGAGGAGACGTTATTTAAAAGTGCTCTGAAATTGTTCAGTCTTGGAGAAGATTCTCCTGCAACCTCAACTGCCAACAAACCCCAATCTTCTGGATTTTTTGATTTCTTTAAAACACAAGTAAGCAAAGTGCCACAGCCGTCACCAGAACTGGAGAAGAAGCAAAGTAATAAGCCAGAAGAGGTGAAACAGCCAGAACAGAAGGAAACCTCCAGCATCTCATCTTTATTTGGATCCCTCGGAGATCTCTTTAAAGTGGAGCCTGTGTCTTCTCAACCAACCTCAAGTACTACAACTCTGCCAAAACCCAGCAGCAGAACTGGGACTGAGCCAAGGCAGAAACCTGAGAAGTCTGGGGGTCTTCAGAGTGCCAGTATGCCATGTCTGTCCTCCACCCCCAAGGAAGAGGTGAAAACAGAAGGCATGGACAAGCAGGTCTCTCTTAGCCCCAGGGTGCACGAGGAACAACAGAGCCAAAAAACCATGGAGGAGTCTCCTGAGAGTAAAAAAGTTCCTCCTGGAAATGTTTCACAGAAGCCAATGAGCGTAGGACCCAAAGGAAGCCACCTGGGCCAGCCAGCTGGGCAGCAAAGCAGCACACCAGTGGTCACACCGAAGCAACAGGGAGGTCGTGTAGGGGACTCAGCTAATCGGGCAAAACCAAAGCCAGACCAGATGCCCAAAGAGTCGGGTTTCAGTTTGCCATTCAGCTTCTCTGATATCACTGCTCCGAAATCCCAGCCAGCCAGTAAGAGCATATTCTCCTTCTTCACTGGGTCAGATGAACCAAAGCCTTCAAGACCTGCTGCTGCTCCTGCTAGTGGGAAGCAACAAGAAACAGAGGGGCTGTTTCATCTGCCCTCCTTCTTCTCCAGTGGTCCTGCTCCTGAAAAGAGTGTACCTCAAAGAAGTACTAGTTTTAGCTTCTTCAATTTGACATCTTTTTTGGATGAAAAGCCACAAACTACTCCAGGACAGGAAAAAACAGCTAAACCAGTGAATTCTAAGCCACCAACTGCTCCTAAACAGGAGAGTAATACAAAACCAGCTAAAACAGTGAATGCTAAACCGCATATGAAGCAAAATGTTCCCACTGACTCTGATATCAAAACCAGCAGTTCTACCAGGCAACAAGATGCAGACAATAAAAAAGAAGTTGATGATATTATTGCAGCAGTGACTGGCAAACAAATGTCTAATGACCTCATGATCCCAGAAAATAAATCAGAAAAGCTGGCAGTGGAAAATGTAGAAAGTATTTCTGCAGTAGCTGAAGAGAGCGGCTTAGGGAGGATTCCACAGGCCAGTGAAGAGAGTGGCTCAGAAAAGTTTCCACAGGCCAGTGAAGAGAGTGGCTCAGAAAAGCTTCCAGGGGCCAGTGAAGAGAGTGGCATAGAAAAGATTCCACAGGCCAGTGAAGAGAGTGGCTCAGAAAAGCTTCCAGAGGCCAGTGAAGAGAGTGGCTTAGGAAAGCTTCCACAGACCAAGGACACTGCAGTAACTGGCTTGTCTGCTCCTGATCCTTGCCTTCAGACTCCCACTGTGCAGGAGGCTTCTCAGGACCAACAGAGTATTTCTCCAAGGGCAGAAGAAGATGCTTTGGTTAATATGGAGAAAATGGATAGTGTTGCATTTCCTACTGATGAGGAGCCTTATTCTTCCAAAGAACAAACTTCTGAAAAGGTTGATCATAGCATGGCCTCAAGTGATAAGATGGATTCCCAGGGTCTAAATGACTTAAATAGTATGAGTGACATGAAAAATGAAGTGGTCTCTGAAGAAGTACGTGTACAGAATGAGTTGCCAGAACAAAAAGTACCTGAACAAACTGACAGATTCCAAAGGGCACAACAGCCACGTGTTCCTCCTAAAATGCCAGAGGCACCTAATTTGCAAAGCAAGCCAAAGGAACCTGAAAGTGAAAAATCGGTTCTGGATTCTTCAGTTGAAATGTTTTCAAGTTTCATGACAAAAATGAAACCACCTAAAACATTTTCTGGTTTCTTTTCTCAACCTCAAGCTACTGCACCTCCACCTGCACAGAAGAGGAGCTCCTCTTTCTTTGGTTTCTCATCCCTCCCAAGTGGCCCGGCACCAGCTTTCACAAATGATATATTTGGCATCTTCAAAGGTCCAAAAGAATCTCCAAAAGAGATGCCTCCAAAATCCACCCCTAAACCTCAAAGCACTGTTGTGAAAGATGTCACTGGGTCTGTTCCAGCAAAAGACTCTAGGGAGCCAGAAAATACAGCTGCAGCCAGAGAGTCTGAAAAAGATGTCTCTGCCTCTGTGAAGAAGGATGTAGTACCTGCTTCAACAGAAGAGAACTCCACAGAAGAGTCTTCTATGAAAACAGAAACTGAGGAGAAAAAGAGCTTGGAAACCTCTAAAGAGGAACCTTTGAGTGCCACTCCAGAAACAGGAGTCTCCAGTGAGAATGAAGCCCTTGAGGTGCTGCAGCAGGATAGTGAATCACAGCCCGCTGAGGTGGTAGATACTCTGCCCTGCCAGTCTGATCTTAGTGGTGCAGCTGATACAGTGCAGACTGAGGCCACTGACCAGGCTGATGTAGGTACTTTCCAACCAGATGTGGGGCCTTCAGGTGTAGCAAAGGAAGAAGCTCCTCCTGCAGACAAGGCAGCCACTGACACCCTTCACACTGGCCCTAGTGATGAGCTCGCACTGGAAGTAGAAGCCCAAACTAAGGGAGACACAAACAAGGCAGACACAAACCTTTCCCAGTTAGATGAGAGTGCTGTGCTTGAATCAGAGCCTGCTATTGCAGGGGATCAGGCTAATGCTAGTATTGGTCAGCAGGACTTGATCAGTAGTAATGATAGCAAACTGACAGCTCCAGCTGATGAGCCCAGTGTTCATTTGCCTGAGCTGAATGAAGAGAAGACAAGTGAGATAGAAAAACAAACTGCTGAACAGGAAAAACATTTAACAATTGATGAGGTGCCTGCAGAAGGGATTGCTTCCAAATGTGACTTGAAAAAACAGGGTAAAGCTAATAATGTTGCTCCTGATACAAGCAGTAGTAAACCTGTCTTTGAAATACCGAATATACCCAGTTTGCCAAAATTCGGCTTTATGTCATCTTCTGATAGTGGAAGACCTTTTGGGTCATTATTCTCTCAGCAGCCACCTTCTGCTAATAAAGCAGGAACAGACGAGGGCCTCGTATCCAGTTTTAAGAAACTCTCTATGTCTCTGTTTGAAGGAGGTGGTGAAGAAAAGGTGAGTAAGCCAGAGAGTACCCAAGGAGCAGTATTTGGGAAAAAGCTAGATTTTTCCTTTCCCTGGCAAAAAGACATCAAAGAGACCTCTGCCAAAAAGGAACCACATGCACCACCACAGGCTTTGTCAAAACCAGATGACAAGGTGTTAGGAACAGTCAGTTCAGAAGAAAACTCAAAATCTGCAGTCTCGGATCAAGTGACTGACACAAATATAGAAGTAAAGTTGTCTTCAAAGCAGCCTGACACTGTAGACAATGAACGTTCTGAAGAACCATCTGGTGCAGGCACTGTTGATGATACATCCAACAAAGAGCTGGGAGAGAAGCTTGACAAAGAGTCAGAAGATCAACAGAATGTGATTTCAGGTGGACTGCAGAAAGAAGATCAGGCAGAGGACCGTGTGCCAGACAAGCCTGAGGAGAGAGAAATTGGGCTTGATTCTGCTCCTGATGGAGCAGTACTGCATCCTGACACACTGGCTGCAGATTTGCATAGCGTGGAACAACTGGATGAGAAAAGGCTAGTTACAAATGAGGCATAATAAATGGGATTTAACCATTTATAATGCAATCCTGCAGCAGTAGAGTGGCTTTGGTGTCTGATGTTTGTAGCTCAGTCCCAGTCCTTTGCCTGTTGTCACTGTTTGTGGTATCACTGGTGGCTGTCACAGACAATATGGCAAACTGCAGTCACTAGTTACCTACAAGCCTTTAGAATATTTCTCACCTTTTCCCACTCCTTTTCTGTAAGTATAATTGAATTTCCCATGTTCTTATAATGTGTCCCACTGAATGAGATGTTTTTAGTGCTAATTTCATTAGCCTTTCAGAAGTTATATTCTTTGTGTGTTAATTCTGCTGCATACAATTCACTTTGCTGTCTTGTTTAGCAATAGTAATATTGTATTTGCTAAGAAAAAAGTAACAGGTAGAATGTATTGGTAAGGAGGAACTTGTTGTTCTCAAAACTCAAGGTAAAGGTTTTAAATTTTAGAGAGAAATTTAACTTACTGATGATACATTACAGAACTACTTAGGTTCACTTTGTATTACTGAATATATTACAACACTTTCAGAAATATCAGTGAAGGTATTCTAATGCTTGGTCTTCCTAAAATCGGTGTAAAATTTATTTCATGCAGTTATGAAAGTCCCTAGAGGAAGGTATCAGTATTTCATGAGTGTATTCAATCCTGTGCATATGCTAAGTTACAATTGCCCTTAAAAATCAAAACAGAGGCCTGCTAAACTTAAATTTAAGTATCTATATAATTCTGTGTAATGTAAGTGAAACTTCTTCCTCTGATCATACGTTGCAACTCTGCACTCACAGAACTTCCTGGCTCCAAATTCTTCCAAGACTGCAAGAGAAAAATATGAGTGTTGCTTAATTCTTGGCCATAGTTTTCCTGACTGCATGAGAAATCTCAATCTGCTATATTTTGTTGGAGGAGGAATTCAGTCCTGAAAGTGGTGTTTTGAATCACAGAGGTCACACCCCTATGTGTGGCTTTTCTTTGAAAAATTTTTCCACTTTTGTAACACTTGTTAAGTTGAAGGTCTTGACAGTCTTAATCTTGACTGCAACATATTTTATCATAAAATTTTAATATATAAAAGTGAAGTTAATTTTATTTTTTAACAACAGTCGTCTTAAATGTGATAAAGACCCCAACTGCAGCAAAACTGCAGAAGACAGAAACACTTTCACTCTGAATTGCTGTGTTTCCATTCTTATTCCTGTCTGGTTATTAGAATATCTTCACTGCAGTTTGCAGTTGGTGTAAGGTGAAGCAGTAGTTGGTGCAACAAAGACCAATGTGTAGAACTAATGTGAGTGTGTGTGTGTGTATATGTATTTATTTATTTATTTATTTATTTATTTTTATATTTATATATACAAAATAAGTATATATAGTCTATATGCTGGTAGATTGTGTATGAAGTATTAGTACTGCCTACCAAACTTTTGAGGTTCACAAATTTATATTTACATAATAATCACAAGAATATAATAGTTTAGTGTGTCTTCATAGCATGCCTTTTCAGTAATATTTAGTGTCCTGCTCAGTTTTTTACATGCGTAGGTTGTTTTGTGTTTTTCCAAACCACCGTTTTTTCTGATGGACTTTCTTACTCTCTCACAGTCCTGCTGGCAGTAGTAGATACGGCTCCTCTTGCAATGTCAGCCAGGAAAGCTCTCACCTCAGTGAGCTGGAGCATTCCCATGAAAGTGCCCACGGCTCTGAGCAGGAGGATGATCACCAGGAAAGACAATCAAATCACTCTTACCACAGTTCGAGCAGCTACCAGAAGGATGGTCAGGTGTGGCTCAAGGAGCAAGAGGAGCCTCATGGCAAAGGAGAGGAGGAGAAGGTCTGCAAACCTGAGGAAAAACCTGCAGACCATTCTGCAGCTAAGTTACCTCTGGAACTTGAAAAGCCCAAGGATGTTGATGCAGGAGTCCAGATGAGGTAGGTGAAGCTATTACCAATTTATTTTCAGCTAGTTCAAAGAGGATTCTTCTATTTGCTGTTTCCCAGGGCAAATTATGTACATTGTTCTTGCAGCCTTTTCTGATAACTGAGTTGATGTTACTGGTCTGGGAAACATCTGTGGTAGAGGACCAGTTACTTATGGGACATTGGCTAAGCTGAAGCTATGTTTGCCTTGTGTGCAAAGAGGAACACTTGCTAAAACTGTGGTTTTTGTGTGTTTGTAAAGAGGAACACCACCTTGGAGCTCATTTGCTGGATTTTCTGTTTCTGGTTTGATGAACGTAGTCCAGCCCCGAAATAGCTGCTTCCATTGCTTATGTGGGATCAAGTTTATGCTTGAACAACCAAGAATTTCGTGTTTTCATGGTTAGGGCTTCACTAGTTCCATTCTTGTAGGCTACCACCATTAGAGTTAGTGTTTATGTAGTTGTAGGTTGTAGAAATTTACAGCATGAATAGACATGTTGCTCTGACTCACTGTGGGAGCTTTTCTTGTCCTTATACTTTGGCTTTCCAAGCTGTCAACAGTATTGACAACAGTCTTCAAAAGTATTTCATTTAAGTTGGGGCGAGTAGACTACTGGGTTTTGCACAGGTTTTACAGAAATTTCAAATTTCACTACTTAAATTTGGGACTGACATTTTTCCTTGAGGTAATCAAGTCATTGCAGCCCCTGGATGTGTTTTTACTTTCATAAGTATGAGGAATTTTTTTTTTTTTAATCTGGTTCAGTTAAATCCATGGGAAGATGTCTGCCTGTCTGTACCCTTTGGAGGGTACAGCTGGTGTCATTGTGCTTGGATGATAGAATTAACTACAGGAGTTCATGTGTAGGCAAGCCTTACACTAAAGATGAAAAGAGGAAAACAAGACGAGAGAAGTGTTAAACTGTTTTTAAACTCTGATTCACTTTCCTCTTTTCCTTACAGAGCAGCAGGAGTCTTGTCCCAGAATGGCTGGCCTATATTTGTTCACAGGAAAGGTTATTCACATAGTCTATTTCAGGCTAATTTAGGCATCTAACTTGGATGCTCCTGCCTCACTGGCTCTCTTTCCCTCCACCCTCTGGCAGTGTTCTCCTGTCTTCATGGAACAGGCATGGAACTGAGCTCTGAGTGTTGATCCCTAGAGCTACAGCTGAGCTAGACCTGTAGCATGGATGTGTGTTGGTCTCATCTATGGGGTTGTTTTATACAATTAACACTGTGGGGTGAGTGCTTTGCAGGCAGGAGAAGGTGTTTGTTTTTGTGATTTACACCTCAGCAACATACAAAAGCAGGAATGCAACCAAAGGCCCAAGGTATCACAAGGTTAGGGGCTGCAAGATGTGTTGTGGGGCACTGAGGTGGAGCGTTGGTGACAGATCAGCCTGTCCTCTTGGAAAGCTTTAGGAAAGAATGGAGTGACAGAGGTTCAATGCACAGGGGAAACTCAGGGCTGAGCCCTGTTGCCAGTGTTTCTAATGAAGAGGGGCTGTAAATTTGTAGCAAGAGGAGTAGGAAGGGGCAGTGGCTAGAAGAAAACTGCAGCAGGCATGGCGATATAAAATCTTCCATTCACCTCTGTGTCTAATTATTGACACCATTGTGGTGCATTGGCTTGATCTGGTGTCATTGACTGCTTTCCTCCTATTTTCACAAATATCATCTTCCTCCTGGGTTTGAATTGTGTACAGATCATATCTTTCAGCTCATCACTTTCCAAGGTGGCTCCTGAGTTTAAGAAAACCTCTCCTTCAGCTGCTCACTTCCCAGAGCACATGCAGGGCTGTGCTGGCTGGAAACTGTCAATTCCTTCAGAGCTGAAGTTGTAACCAACCAACCAACCACTATGTGGTTGAATCTTTAGTGCTACAGGTAAGTATCTTTCATGTAGTGATTTCCTGTTTCTTGCTTTCAAGCTACCAGGGTGACATCGAGCCACCACCGTTTCCTCCAGCAAGAGCCCGTTGGATTAGAGCCATTAGCAAAGTCCGACTGCAGCTTCAACAGGTAGGATGGAATATTGCTTTGCTCTTTTTCTGAGCTGCTGTGGCTCAAGGTTTCACTTCTTCATTGTAAGGCGCCTCTTACAGTTTTGATGTTTTGCAGACAGAAATTTTATCAAATTTATTGTGCAGGACTGCAGCATGTTGTGATGGTTTTAGAACTTTCTGATTCTACCAGACATTTTTAACATCATTGTGTGGAACTAGAGGTGAATATCAGAAATTATGCAGAAGCTGAGAAGTTAGCTCTGAACTTGTAAATAGTAATAATGATGTCTAGGACTTAAATGGTTTATTCTAAATTATTTGAAATGAAGACTTTCTCTCAAGGCAACTTGAGGATAGCTTGTTAGTTTAGTAGGAGTTATCTGTATTATTTGTCGTGTGAAAATGTTCCTTGGGAAACTTTGCATCAAATATTTTTATATATACTTATTGAAAGTGGGTGTATAGTAAGTCTTGGTATTTCCATCTCATGAAAGTAAGATTTAAAAATAAATAGTCTTGATTTGGGAAGTCAAAAGGAAAAGGTTGTGACATTTTCTATTACAGTATAAACACTCTGGTCTTAGAAATAGTGTTTAAGAACCAAAAAAGTTGGATTTAAAAAAAAATTCTTATGGTTTTATCCATCTCTATGCCCACAGAAAGATAACATATGGTGTTCATGTTCCCTAGATTTTGCCTGCTAGCCCAAGTGCAGAGTTAATATATTTCACTTGGAAATACTACTTTATTCTAGAGATTACTTGTTTTGTTTTTATAAGAGATTTTACAGTATCTGTCACATTCAGGAGTTTCTCTTGTGGATTTTTGCAAATTTTCAAGAACAGATTGCTGTTGTTGCTTTGCATTTGGAGAGGCAAAATAGATTTTCTCTTGTCTTATCTGGATTGTAACTGCTTTTTCAGCTAACAATGGCTTCACTTCTGAGTAGAGAGGATTTGGATCAAAACTCTCAGTATGATATGGAAAGTGAAGAACACCACTAGTATTTAAGAAGATATGAGCTTCTGCTATGATTTTGTAGAGTATGCAAACAAAACAGTTTAATTCTGTGCCTTATGGAAAGCAAGTGCACAAACAAGGGACAAGAGATTCAACAACTCCTATCCATAGATCTCTCTCTTTTTCTGAGAGGGTAGAAGATCCATAAGGTGGTTCAGCATTGTTTGTGATTCTGCTGAATTGGGAGGATAACATGCTTTGAGATGATTGTTACTGAAAAAGTAGTTTAGTTTTGATAGCAAAATGTCATTATTTGCTTTGCCTTGACCACTGCTGACAACTATTGATCAAATTTTCCCTTAAACCAAAAAATGTAGGAATTGGAGCTTTCCAGAAGCCTGCTCTGGGACTTGGCTGCCTTTTCTGTCAAAGACTTTTTCTTACTTCTGCTCTAGGTCTCTCTTGTTCCAAATAAATCCATGTCTCAAGATTAGGACAAGGAATACTGGAATAGTAAAGGGCTCCTGCAAAAACAGGACAAAGCCCCACTTGCTCTTCTTGTGTTAAATAGATGACCCTTTTTCTTTTAGTCTTTTCTTGCCAGGATTTTTAGGTACTTTTCCATCAGCCTAGCTTTTTTTTTTTTTTCTTTATTCCCTCTCCTACTCATTTCTTTGTTTTCCCTGAAGTGCAATGTCCAAAGCTGAATGTAGAAATCCAGCTGAGAGCCTGCTCATATGCACTATAGAGCAACCAAGACTTTGTTCTCCTGCCTGTGGTCCTCATATTGCAAGATATACTGGCTGTCCTGCTGTGATGGTGCTTTTTTTATCACAGGCTGTCACGATGCATAGTTAGCCTTTTACACTTTGGAGGGCTGAGGTTCCTTCTGAAAAAGGGTTTTGTCTGTTGTTGCATAGCCTATCTTTGTGCTGGATTACAGCTGAATATGGCTTTGCACTTGTTCTTATAGCATTTGTTGGGTTTTTTTTCATTTTGTAAGCACTTTGTTGTCTGTCTCTTCCTTACCATTTGCATGAACAAATCCTTCAAGTTGCCTGTGACAAAACCAAAGCTGATAGCCTGTGTTGTACCAGAGTTGCCTGAGGGATCTTGCTTAATACATTCTTTGAATTTGGCTACCACAATTATCAATTTTTTACCAGTATGTTTGCATCTATTTTAACAGCTTCATCCAGGTCACAGGGTATAAAGGTTCTATTATTCTCTCTCTACCCCTTGGAATAATTTTGCTTGTCGTAGAAGGAAGTTAAATGCATTTGACACAGTTCTACTCTTGATGAAACCATGCTCACAGTTATTTCTCTCCTTTTCATGTTCTAGAAGATTTGCAAATAATTTGATTATTTGTTTCAGTCTTCAATCCCCAGGGAACTGGAGTGTGTGTGTGTGATGTTAGTGCTTTTATAATTATACAAGGCTTTCTCTTATTATTTTTTAAGCACAAATACTTGCTTTGTCTTTTTCAAATCTTCAAGCACATTGCCTGTTTCTCAAGTTCTTAGTATTGAAACCTAGAGCCTGAGGATAAATGTTTATCAGAGCCATCTGACTTAACAGACAGATAAGGTGGGTAGTTCTTCCATTTTTTTCTTAATTGCAGCCTCTTTTTAATAACTTTCTAAACCTTTTTGCTTTAAAACCCCCCCACAACAATTCAGTATTAATTCTGTCAGCTGCCTGACTGCGCTTGTCCCTTTCACTGAAGACCTGAAGCAATTAAGGCATCACATTTCCAGCGTTCTTAATGCCACCTGATGGTAATTCTTCCTATGAATGGCATCCATCCTTTATTTGTCATATTGTGTGTTGACTGATAGATGTTTAATTTTGTGCTTCAGCCTTTTGATTCCTTTCCTGTGCAATCATTTTTGTCCTTAAAAACTTCCTCAGGAAGAGAGTTCAAGCCCTCCTAGAAGGCAGGAGGTTTCTTCACTGGGGCAAGTTCTGATTTTTGTCCAGTGATGCTGTTTCATTAGCTGTTAACAGCTTCCTGAACTCCCTGGTCCTTTAAGCCTCTTTCTCTTGAGTTCTAGGCACTGACTTTCTGAGTTTTTATTAGTTTGTGTTTTTGAATCATGTAGTGTTTTCTAGCTTGTCTAATTCCTTTCCTTGTAAGGTATCAGGGCAACTCTCACAGTTGCTTCAGATGCATTTGCATCCTCATTTCTCTCTGCACTTATGCTCAAATCTAGAAGAGCATCTCTGCTAGTTGCTTTCCGTGCAAGCTGAGTCATCAGTTTGTCCATAGATTTTGTTTGAAAGTCAGTGATGCAAAGACAGACATCAGATGAGGATCAGAATTTTAAAGGTCCCTGTTGTGATAGTCGAAGGAGGTGATTCTCTTGGTAGCTAGAAAAGATCATGTTTCATTTCTCTGGTCACTGTATTAACGTCTTTCCATCTTCTGTCATTACCTAAGAGTTTTCAAGAGGGCTATCCTTGTTTGTTCCAGCACTTTAGAGCAGGTGGTTATGTCCTTAGTGTTGGAAGTGATGTCTCCAGCACATTTCTGTGTTCTTCTTTCTCCATGTGCCATAACATTTTGTGATCACACATAGAGCTCCACCTCACAGATCTGAGGGGCTGGACTCCTATCACATGGACTAATTAAATGATTCTTGCAACCCTTAATTGTTAATGATCTGACTGAAATTTGAAAGAGTAAAGAAAAAGTCCAAAAAAGAAAAAGACACCCAAAAAGTTTCCTTACGTGATGTGATTATAAATCCCCTGAGCAATTCAGCCTCCTACCTGGAAAAAGATTAATATTCATGTGAATAATGTACATGCATCCTACATTCTGACCATGAGTCAGAGAAATGTAGTAGTTTAATTAAGACTTGACAGTTACAAAATGGCACAGGAATTTGTAACTGTGCATGTTAAGAAAGCTTTGTTGTAGCATGCACGTACGTTTTGTTCTTTACTTCTGCTGTTTTTCTTGTTCTCTTTCTCTATGAAGAGGAAACTTAATTATGCTAGAATCAACTAGGGTTTTCAGCCCTGCAAGGAATGACTCAGTAATCCTCACCTTCACACTTAGAACTTCGACTACAAAGAGGGATTAATTGATAGCTCATCTGCTGCAGTCCCTCAGTGGGAGCTTCTTTTCCAGAAGGACAAACACTTAGCTACTGCATCTTCAACTTGCAGCCCTTAGTAACTGAAATAGCCTCCAGCTGGGGACACAGCTATGTGACTTCTAAAATTATATAAATTTGAATCTGACTTTCGTGCAACAGAAGAATTGGCAGACCAAAGAAGAGAAAAAATTCAGTTAAATCATCAAATTACCTCTTACCAACTCTTTTAAGTATATTTAAATATTAGAAGAGGGTATGGGATCTGGGATTTTCTCCACTTACATTGAATTTGTTGAGGGGGGAAGAAGTCTTATGCATAATTTTCCTCTCTTATGTCAGCATATTAAATACATCCATTGACTTGTTTTTGTTTCAAAACCAAAGTAACAGGAGCAGTGTTTCCTCCTTTTTAAAATAATGCCATTTATACCAATTATTTGATTTAATCTTTGTCTTTTCCTGTTAAATGTCAATAGTCTGTTCTTCTTGACTGATACATAATCAGATCACAAACTGAGATGGCAGATATAGTTCATGACAGTAGTTTTCTGGAATATGAAGATCACTTGCAGTAGCAGGGACTAAAGGGGGTTTTCCTTTAGTATGCAGGTACCCAGTCATATCCTTAGTCTGATTTTCTCGTGCTCTATAGCTTCACCTCTGATCAAGCATCTGCAAATATTTAAGAACCATGAGGGTCTCAGTTTTAAAAGCCCTGGTCATGGGAGGGTGATGTGTTGGTGATTTTGTAGTGTGAAGCCCTATTTTGATTTTGAGAAAGAAAGCTGTTCCCTTCATAAGCAACAGTGGGGTGCCCTAAGGAGTCTTTGCTGGACTTCAAGTCATGGTGAAGAGACCAGCAGGGTCTGGTTTTGGTTGCAGCTTTGACTGTAAGTTATCTGCCTGTCCCTGTGTGAAATCAACCTCCACATGTGAACTCAGGCACTCTGATCTGTAAAAGCAAGTACTGTGCACCTGCGGAGAGCAAACTGCTTTGAGCCAGTCAGCAAAAGACTGGAAGCTGTCCCTTTCTACCTCTCATGGATTTTGCAGTCCATGCAATAATTTACTTTTGGCATTTTATTTCCCTTCAGCTTTGTTGCCTAGGTGTCTCTTTATCAGTCCCGTGAAGATGAGTAAGCTCTGCATTTTCAAAGCCTCC
Organism: Urocynchramus pylzowi; assembly: GCA_013397555.1. Taxonomy (NCBI): domain Eukaryota; kingdom Metazoa; phylum Chordata; class Aves; order Passeriformes; family Fringillidae; genus Urocynchramus; species Urocynchramus pylzowi. The sequence continues at coordinate 848,890 of VZRH01001847.1, forward strand.
CACACAGTGGCAAAGAAGCAAACTGAAGCACTGTGACTCTAACAGAGAGTTACTAGAAACTTCTCTTCATGCAGAAAAAGTACATCTCCAGTTAAATATCTTCCTTATTTTCTATCTAATGATCTCTGGAGGTTATCTTAACCTCCACCAAAATACCAGCATTCCTGATCAAGTGTTCTAGGGATCACTGTTGGTGGGGGTCTGTAGAACATTCTTGTGATCATGAATGTGCTGTTCCTACCCTCAGGTGAGATCCTGTTGGTCAGGCATGATCTGAGGGTTGCTGCCAGCGGTACTGCAGACTTTCTGGTGTTAGGTGGCTATAGTAGTCAAAGCCTTTCTGAAAATGCAGCTTTTATATCTCTTAGGGATTGCATAACAATAGTTACTAAGAAAGCATTCAAACACATAAGTACTGGGGACTGTCTCCTCATGCCATAATCTTGGTTCCCTCTGTTGCATCTGAGTTTGCAAGTGAGACTCTCCAAAGCCTTTTGTGCCTTTCTCGAGGCAGCTTTTTGTGTGGGGTGAGTCCCTGGTGTTTGAACAATTTATTTGAACAATATTCTGTTGCCTCTCTATCAGGAACGATTCAGCTGACAGGCTGTGCTCAAATGAGGGAAAGCTTCTTTCTTCTCCAAATGTCTTAAATAAAATACCTGCATATTCACATCTGTTTGGGATAAAAGCCATTTTTATTTATCCTTTCTGAGATTCTCTAAGACCTACTATAATTTTTTTAATGTGCGCTACAATGAACGTTATTTTAGAGCAAAGCGATATGTACACACCAGAAAATAGTGTTGTGCCTTCATTAGCTGCTGCTGTGATTTTTGAGCAGCTGTTTGATAACCTTACCTTCAGTGGAAAAGATCAGCAGCCTTTCTCTTAACTACCCTTTTAGAGTAGTTAAGAGAAATGGTCTCTTGTGAAGCAATGTGCAATGTTTTCCATGATGACTACAGCAGCTTGGAGCCTGCTCAGTTGCTAACAGGATTTTCTGCAAGCTTCTCCAAACATATCAATATATTGACACTCATCTCTGCTAAAGCCCAGTTTTGGTGTTGATGACCTGTATCCCCTGGCACACTGGGCATCGGTCCCCTTCAGTTTTCTGAATATCTATCTTGTTAGATAGATATTCAACAAATCATCTTGTTGCTGGTTTGAAAAAACCCCAAACAAATTCAGTGGGCTTTGCTTCCCTAGACCTGTGCTGTAAACTGCACATATCTGCAAGTCAAAATTGATTTGAAGCCTTTAAATGGGAATCCAAGATTAGTTTGCTTTTCTTCCAAAGTTTATTCCATTTATTTCATTGAAAAGAAAAAAGAAGGTGTTTGTGCAACATCTGGGATGAAGTTTATAAACATGATGTGTTCCACAATCAGGTGCATCTCTTTCTTTGTGGCAGTACTGCACATTATGTTCAGGTAATCCAGTTTGCTGAACTCTGTGCTTCTCTAAGGTCATAATGACAGCACTGATTGCAAATGGACTGTCATGATACCTATTAATTTTCTTAAGGTAGGTATGTCTAGAATAAGGGAGGAAATAGGACTCTTGTTCCTCATCTAAATACTGAGTGACACTGAGATTTTAACCTAGATTTGCCGTAGTTTTAGAAGAGTGCATTGACTGCTAAGATGTAACTGTCCTTCAGGGAGTTACTCTTCTCTGCACTCCCTCAACTGTTTGGACATCTTCGACCAGAGAAATATTCTCATTCAAATTTGTTACGGTCCTGTAAAGGAAGTTTTGATTGTGACAAGTTGGTGTTTTCTGAAGGAGAAGGTATCTTAGTCACTTTCATTCCTCTCCATGCAAGTGTATCTCTGCTGATCAAAGAGCAAGATGTGGGTGGCGGCAGTGTGCTGGCAGTATGGATAGATGACCACAGTTGAGTTGTCTTGTACAACTCCTAGATTCTTGGTAAGACTGTGTATCCATGATTTCTGCCTTTTTTTTTTTTCTGGCAACATTTCTCATAGGCTATCAGGTCACAGCAGTTTCTGTGGTGGTTGTGTCCAGAAATGATCTGAGTGCGGCAGGCTGAAGGAACTGTCTTTGTTCACATAGGTCATCCCTCTGAACTGAGGTAAACTACAGTAAGCTCTTTTCTCTTGTCTGATGCTGCCAAGCATCAGCATTCACATTTGCACCAAGAAACCTTCTTCACCAAGTGATTGTCTTTTCTCAGGACCTGCTGCAGTGGTGAATCTTTCAGTAAAAATGAAACCCAGATGTGTATGAGGAGTGGACTGAGTCCTCTAAAGGCTGTAGAAGAACACTAGAAATGGAGCTGAAGCAATCATTGCCACCTTATGCAAAACTCCCCCCTTTGCAGCTTTTTTTTTGGGATATAATGGCAAACAGAATTACAGCAGTGTGGTCTGGTGATAGAGGTTGTGTCTGATTTGGAATGGGGCACAGAAACCTGTGGTGTCCTGATCACCTCGACATGACACTCATGCCTAGTGCTTATCAGGAAAATTTGTGAGAGTTTCATCTGACACTGGAGTAAGCCAGTTGCTTCTGCTCAAAATAGGGGTGCAATGGGAGAGGTGGGTGGGGGGACTCCTACCTGCCACATACGCAGCCCTTAAAAATAGCACTGGCTGTTGGGAGAGCCAGACTTCACACTGTTATTTTTAAGGATCTGTGTGGGAGGAGGGGATATTTCCCAGTTCTGTGTATTACTGAAGCAATCTGTACAAGAAATGCTGCACCAGAGGGATAGCAGTGGGCTTCAGCTTACAAAGCACAAGAGTTGAAAAGATGAGCTAACCAGCATTGGCTGAGAGCATCATAAACGAAGCAATAACTATTCATGCAATGTTAGCAAATGCATTGAATAATAACATAACTTCATAGGAAAAGCCAGAAGGTTAGAAAAAAGGGGCTAAGACTTTACAATTTTTGCTTTTAGTGTTGCTTTTCTCTCAGTTGTTTCTTGTTTCCCAAGCTGTGTTACACAACGTGTTTAGATGTAGGGCAGGGTTGCCTTGCGTGCTTCTGAGCCAGTGTTTGGAGTCATGTACGGCTTGTGTAACTGAAGTCTTCCAGTACTGCGCATCCAGATTGAAATAAGGTGATTGCTTTGTTCCCCCCTGCATTGTAAAAGTGGTATTCAAAGGTCAAAAAGCTGTTAATATTGCATAATACAATGCCTGAAGACATCAGTACTCCAGTTCTGCATGGTGCTACATGGCAGGTAAAATCAAATTGTAGAATCATATGATGGCTTGCATTGGAAAGGAACTTAAAGATGATCTAATTCCAATGCCCCTGCCATGGCCAGGGACACCTTCCACTAGACCAGGTTGCTGAAAGCCCTGTCCAACCTGACCTTGAACATCGCCAAGGATGGGGCATCCACAGCTTCTCTGGACAACCTGTGCCAGTGCCTCACAATCCTCACAGTAAAGAATTTCTTCCTAATATCTAATGTAAACCTACTCTCTTTCAGCGTGATATCATTTTTCTTTGTCCTCTCACTTGTGAATAGTCCTTCTTCATCTTCCCTGTGGGCTCCCTTCAGGTAGTGGGAAGGCCACAACTAGGTCACCCAGGAACTTTTATCTTTTCCAGGCTGCACAATCCCAACTCTCTCAGCCATGATCCATCCCTCTGATCATTTTCAGTGCCCTCCTCTGGGCTCGCTCCAGCAGGCGCCTGTCGCTCCAGTGCTGGGAGCCCAGAGCTGCATGCAGTGCTCCAGGTGGGTCTGAGCAGAGCAGAGCAGAGGGGCAGAATCCCCTCCCTCCCCTGCTGCCCCCGGGGCTCTGGATGCAGCCCAGGACACGTTTGGCTCTCTGGGCTGGGAGTGCCATGGCTGGGCCCTGTGCAGCCTCTCACCCACAGCACCCCCGAGCCCTTCTGGGCAGGGCTGCTCTGGGTCTGCTCATGCCCAGCCTGGGCTGGTACCAGGGGTTGTCCCAGCTCAGGTGCAGCACCAGCACTTGGCCTTGTTAAACCTCATGATGCTCCCGTGGTCCACTCTTCGAGCTTGTCTGGGTCCCTCTGGATGGCATCCCATTGTTCAGGTGTGTCAGATGGAAACAGAGTAGCATTTTTATTTTCTGCAGAGAATTCAAGCAGGTCTTGTAATGCAGGAAAGGAATGCTGCCTATTAGGATGTAGTTCTTACTGAGTTAATAAGAACTTTCTTTGCATGCAGATTAATTTCTTGGCATTCAGATGGGATTTTTAAGCCATCTGATAGACACACATGCACTGTCTGCTGTCTGCTCATATTTAGTCTAGATGGTTTTGGGACATTGTGGAGGACCAATCAGATGAGTTGGATTTGGGTCAGGCTGTGGGTTCATTTTTATTGCTTTGATGGTTAATGACTGACACTTTCAAAAAGGCTTTTCAGTGGTTCCCCATTAGTTTAATTTGAAATCTGGAGGTGGTAAAGGTGGGACCAGTTCTTCTTTTCCTCGGTTTTTGAATCTGTAGGAAAAGGCCTGCAGCCTTTCCTGGCAGTCTCTGAGTTGGGTTTATAACACACCTCCTCTGCTGAAAGGCACTTGAGAACATCAGTGTATCAATATCTGTTCTGCAGGAGGAATTTCCTGAGGTTGTTGACAGCTCTATCCTTTGTGTGCTGTAAAACTAAAGATAATTTAGGCATAAAGCTGGGGTGAAATCCCAAATGTAGCTTGAGATTCTCATCTGTTGCTCAAGTGTGCAGTTACCAGATGCTGCAAGGGCTGAGGTAAATCTGAATGCCAGTTTACTGGGGTGCTCTAGGCAGGGAGTCTCTTGCTGACTGGGTGGCTTTTGCTTTCAGGTTTGCAGGATGATGTAGTACCAGGTGAGCAGTGGTGCTGCCCTCTGGACTATGGGGGTATGTGCTCAAAACAGGAGCATCCTGTTTAAAGTTGTGTCTATGCATTGGATCAGTAAGAGATGGAAGGGCTGTTCTGGGTAACTGTAAACTCATTTAGTCTGCTCTCACTAATAGGGCTGCAGAGATAGTTCTGAAAAGAAAACTTTGCCTGGCAAATGGGAAATTACTAAAATTAATTGCTTTATGCTCCATGCTGCACTGTGGCAAATAAGGTAGGCAATAGGTCTCTTCTGCCTGTATTTCTATAATATTTCTAATATGACATGTAGGAAACCAGCAAATGATTTGGAGAAAATGGGGACTATTGCAAACATCAGAGAATACAAGTTGGAGAGGGGACATCAAGGCAGCCCAGGTTGGGAAAGTGCTGAGGTTGTGTGAGATAAGACCAAACAAGTATGGCTCAGCTTAGTAGACTGGAAGCTGAGAGCAGATGTTGCTGCCATGTACTAGTAGAGCATGGGAGTAAATACTGGCAAGTTTTCAGCTCTTTAAGTGAAAGGTTAATTGCTAGCACAAGAACAGAAGGGCATAAGAACAAACCCAGGCTAGAAACCAGAAAGTGATTTTTCTAATTGTTAGTGAACAGCTTCCAAATTGGTTTCTTTGCCCTTTCTAATTAATCTAAAACCAGGTCTTTTTATGAATGCTATTTTATGACAGTTGCCTGTAGGAGCAAAGAAGAGGGACTTCATCATCCAGACAGCCTCTAAGTAGGCTGTCAGAAATGTCCGTGGAACCACAGCCTCCGTCACTGTTCCTCATAGCGTGGCCTCCCTGTGCTCACTCTACCCACCTACCTGCCTTTGCTGTCAAGCTGCCACATTGCAGGACCCTGTGGGTTTCCAAACACAACCAGAGGTGTGTAGGAGAGGTATTTGCTACTTAAAAGCTCTCACTGAAGGAAATTAAGAAAATCATGTTGCAGCCCTTCTTGAGTGGTGGCTTTTCCATACAGTTGCACAGCAGATATTAAAGACACTGGACTGCGTGAGGGCTTTCTTGAAGAATGGGTGTTGTTAGTGACTCACGCCTGGTAATGAACCTGTCACAATTACAATTTGGTTTTCTGACGAATGTTCAAGTGGTAATAGTTCAGAAAATATGGTACAGTCTGTAAACAGGTTTGTTCTTAAATCAGATTTTAGGAATTCCCCATGGGATTTTCATTTCTTATTTAGGCAGTAAATTTCAATTGAATTCATAGTCATTAAAAGCTTTTTAAAAGCTAGCACTTGAAAATTATTTTATAGGAAACCTTGAAAAGAGATAGAGACAAAATCAGGGACATGCACTAAAAAGGTGCATAGAACAGCATAGAGCTGTCCATCTAGGAGCAAATTTAGATAAATCTGTTCAAGACTCAGTTCATTTAGCCTCACTTTGGTTAATACGTTAGGTTGTTGCATACAAGAGTATTTGAAATACAAATAGAAATTGCTTTATGTGAAAGATCAGTTTATTTTAACCATGTCTCCATCTGGGTTTTATTTTTGTTAATGAGTCAATATTCACCTTGTATTTTAAGATAGCAAACACATTTTTGAGAAACTGTTATTGAGAAACAGAGAGTGCTAAATTTTAATGCAATTTATTTATATTTTTCTATTTTTATTCAGTGTATTATGTTATTGCAACAGATTGAAATCATGCAAGTTTTTTTGTGGTATCTCATGTAATGGGTAGTTGAGGGATCCAGTTTTGTCTACACAAATACCTATGGATTGGCTGGTGTATTCACTCTGAATTTTGTTATGCCTAATTTAAGGAACTCAATTTAAAGCAAGTACAACTCTCCTTCATATTTTGTGACATGGATACATGTTACGCCTCCAAATTATATCACTCTATTTTTAGCTTGCAGCAGTAATAGCTTGTTAATATACAACTGTTTACAGCTGCCAGAATCATCCCTTTTTAATCTGGCCTTTACACCTGTTTCTCGGGGAGGGTGGAATGGTTTTGGTGACCTGGGAGCACTGAACAGTGGCAGCAGATATAGGAAAAACCCCATCATCCCTCCTCAGTATTTGAGTGTGTGCTTTGGTCCAGCTGTGCTTTCCCCTCCCATCACAGACTGTTGCCAAAGGGGCTAATTGGCCTCTCAGTGACTTGACTCAGGTCAGCTGTGTTACTAAAGCCTGGTTTCTAGTGCAGTTTTCATCTTCTTGAAGAGACTTTCTTAGTCCAAGCATTTTTAATTTTTTTGCATTAAATTTCTTCCTCTGTCCCTCCCAGTTAGCAGAGCAGGCTGACTGGATTTCCAGAGCCCCTTAGTTCAGGCCCAATGTGAACCTGTCAAATGCCTTCACTGGCAGTGTGAAAAGTGTGTCTGAGCTTATTAATGTGGGGTGGTTGCTGGAGTTGGCTTTGTCAGACCCCTGATGTGGCAGTTCTTTTTTTCTTGTTCAGTGTCTGTGTTAATGGTGTCCTCAGAGACTGGCAGAGACTTGTATGGGGTTTGCAGCAAATATTTGTGTGACGTTTGGGTTCATTAATCAACTGCTGCCTTCTGCAGGGAATATAAATACACAATATTATTCCCACCAAGTGAAAAGCATATTACATAAGCCAGAAGACATAAGGTGAAGGTAGGATAGTAAACAATGTTTTCTCCCTACTTTTTGAAAGCAGGGGCATATTTAGCAATGAGAAGGAAAGTGCTATTAGAGGACATAGCCTGTTAGCAGAGGTAGCTGGACATTGCTTTGTAGGATTTTTAGTTGTTATTCCTCTGCCATGTTAGTACATGATGCTGGACAAGCCACTGTGGCTTTTGAAATTACTTTTCCATTTCCTCTCTCTCAGATCCATGAATTGATTTCTGGTTATTTGATTTAAGATTCTGGAAATGAGTTATCAGAGCAGTAAGTGAAGTAGCTGAAAAGCTGGACTTTTTAGTGCTTGATATGCTCGCACCTTAATTACTTTGAGAAATCTGGGGTTTGTTGTCCTGAGACGAGTGTTCAGAGAAGTTCTTGACCTGATACTGCCCTTGTTCTTCAGTTATAGTGGGGACTTTTTAACTTCACAGGTATGCTGTCAAAACACCAATTAAGCTTGAATTACTTCAGTAATATGATGAGGAGTACCCCTTAGCTCACTGCATGTAATGGTGTGTGACTGTGTGTAATGGGAGGGTCTGGCTGTGATATAATGAATATAGCATGCCATCCTGCTTTGAGCAACACCAAGAAAACAATGTTAAATAGTCTCTTGTTCAGTGAGCAGAAGACAGCCTCTTCTAGCTGAGAAAAGGGGTTTGCCTTCAACCAGAGAAAGAATTGTGGAAGTTCATATAGAATGCTACCTTGTAGGATCAAGGCACTTACTTCCTTCAGCCAAATCCCTGTGTGTTGGACTGACCTTGCAGAGTGCATGGACAGTTCTGTAAGAGGCAATTTCCATGTTCCCACTGTCAAGCTCAGGTAGGAAAAATGGGCTCTGCAGTGTGTGAACTAAGCTGTTGTGTTGTGGGAAGCAGGGTTGTCCTGCAGACTGCCCGTGGGGAGTAACGTATCCTCACGCCTCTTAGCCAGCTATAGTGTTACCGTGTAGTTTCCTACCTGAGATAGGCTCTGAAGGATAAAGAGCAATAAAACTGAGATGTGAAGAGATTAACTAGACCGTCTATCTTCTTCAAAATCATCCCTTAAAAATGTGTGCCCTTTCACTTGTTGAAACCTTCTGGGAAAGAGATTTTTTAGCTTCCCTTGATAATCTATGCTCACTGCTGATTAAAAGCTTTTCCAGGTGTCTAACCTAGCTTTCCACTGCTGCAAGTTATTTCTTTTTCTGTATTTACAATGGAAATGCTGAATAGTTTACTTCCCTTGTGCTTGCCTCAAGTTCATGTTAGAAAGCTGTTATGTCTGCTTGAGGTCTACATTTCATATAATCTGCAACCTTTCATTCCCAGGTTTCTTGATCAAAAAGCAATTACAGCTCCAACTGAGAGTATAATTACAGGTTTTTCTACACACAGCACATGTCTGTGCCCTGATGCCTTTGCATTTTAGGGTTGCTGATTATTTAATTAGATGTACAATTAACGCATTGATTGTAATTTTCCAATTTCATAGGATATCAAGTCCTTACATTTTGGATGCTGTTAGGAGGGAGAGACATGTAATTTGAAGGAGGAGGCAGCAGAGGGAGAGTTTTCTCTGCTGTAAATGCTGCCTGTTGACTTAGGTACTTAAGCTGACTCCAGTCTAAAAACCAGCATAATAGTTAGTAATAGCTGTTTTCAGAATGGGGGCATCCAGCTGGTTAAAAGTTTCAATTTGTCTGAGTTGCAGAAGGCACCATCATTTTTTCAAGAGTTCATCTTCTAATTGTACTTCATAATTAAAAGTAGGGAATGATTATTCAGCTGGAGAACGGCTTCCGTGCTTTCAGATGGGCAACCAAAACCCAGGACAAGAGCTCTGGGGTTATCCTGATATTCTCAGGAGTACATAAAAAAGGTTTTATGTCTGTCGTTGCTGGGGCAAGGAGACAACATGCTTCCCACAGCCTGTCACCTGAGACAGCTCTGCTTTTGAAGTCTCATCACCCTGATTTTGAAGGCTGGTGTGGGCTGTGACGAGTAGGACTGACATTGTGTTGGCGGCAGCTTCTGAAGGGAGCGTGGTGTCTGGGAGCCAAGGCTTGTTTGTGCCCCAGAGTGGTTGGAGCTTACTGAATGAGGAATAAAATAGCCTTTTCTGTGAAGTGTGCAGAGCTGATAGTGTTTGGTTTTTTTTGTATCCCAGAATTAAAAGTGCAAACATCCTCATCAAGACAAGAAAGGAATGAGCAGGTTTAGCACCTGCATTTAAAGGCTGCCTCATATCTCTGAGGAAAGGCATTGTCATTGTGAGTAACAATGATGGCTATAAACAAATTAGATAGAGGATAATAATATGAGGGTTTTTGACTTTATGACCAATGCTCTTAAGGACTTTGCACCTTAAGACTTCTCATGTGAGACTAGATCTGTTCAGCCTCTGGAGGAGTTTTTTGAGTGGTATGGTAGCAGCAGCCTCAAAGGGACAGAAATGGGAGAATGCATTGCAGGCAACTCAAAGGTCTCTGATTACTCCCTGACTAATAAAGATTGGCCTAAACTGTGAAGGTGTAGTTTCTGGCTCTTAAAAAATATTAGTGATGTGTTAATTCTCTTTTTTTAATTAACTTCACAAAAATCCAACTCTTTGAATCTTACTACATTCTTGGCCTTGGAAATACTCTTCATTCTCAGGTATGTGAAAATCTTTGGTTCTATTTATTCAGATATGTTGATATTTCAGGGTTCAGCAGATGTCCTTAACAATTGGATGATGTTAACATGTGGAGTGTAAACGTCTTTGCTGTAGAGATGAGTCAGCCAGGGGTTTGGTATCAGACATTCACAACAAATTAACTGAGGTTGCCTGTCTATAACATAAAAGGTCCTAATACCTCTAATCTGTAGCATTTTTTTCAATGAGCTAGTACCATTCTCATTGTCTTTCTATAAAGAAACGAATTCAGCTTGTATGAGGGTTAAAAATAAACTTTTCAAAGGGTGAGAACTCTGGAAACTTTGGGGAAGATTATCTCCATCATTTTCTTTAAGTCTTCCAATGTAATTTAAGGCCATTATCAGTTTCCATGGTGCTCAAGGTGCTGTGGGAGGTACCTGTGCCTTTCTTCCCTTCCAAGTTTATATGTTGCTCTTGCCTTAGCCTTTCCTAGAGTGGAAAGAAAGCCATTACTGCTTTGAATGGCACTTTATTAAATTTGTTCTTTCATCTGACAGCAACATCTTAAGTATATGTTTCATGAATGTATTCTGGAGCTACTGTAATGACAGCAGCATCATTGACAGGGCAGTTTAAAACGCCTGAGAATATACAGTCTCATCTCTTCCAGGCTCTGTCTCAGCAGCACTGCTTGGGTTGTGTGAGCACAGCTCCTTAGAGCTGCTATTCATTGAGAACAGCTGCCAAACAGCAGGAGGTCACTGCTTTTTCATTAACACTTCATCTTTAGACTGCTGATGGATTTAATCTTCTTGTGCCTTTGAAGAAGATAATAAATAGCATATTTTCACTGCTGAATAAATTGACCAACTCTACTCGGTGTATTTGAGCTTGTGAGGTCTAGTGCAGCACTGAACTCAGGCTGCCTTACTGAGAACTCTGTCTTTAGGGAGATGCAGCAGGCAGTGTCACCCGGGACAGATGGTTCTTATATTTTCCCAGTGAAATAAAAAATTTGTTTTACAGACCTCTTGGCTCAGAGATGTCCAAGGCCATTTGTGAGATGAATTAAACCTGAGAGTGAGTTGGCCATTTTCCCTGTAGTTCTAGATGAGCCTTTCTCCATTGACTTTTCTGTCTTGACTTCCCCCACCTTGTTTCTTTGTTTCATCTCTGCATGTAACATTTTTATCCTCTAATTTCCATAGCCACTCATTTTTCTACTTGCCCCAGACCAAGTAGAAATGTTCTTGCTTGTCTTCCTGCAGGTAGAAGGGGCCTAAGTGTGTGAGAGGGAGGAGCAGGACCTGTGCTTGAGGAGTGCTCATTTTCCTTTGGTTAATCCACTCGTGCTCATGAAGGAATTGCTTACTTTTTACACTTTTATCAGTAATTCAGTACTTTACAGGAAGTTGGAATGAAATAGATAATGAGGATTAAAAAAGAAGAAAGGGTAACGTATACCTCGCAGACATCAAAGCATTTGGCCTATATAGCTAAGCCAGGCTTTATCAGTTTTAATAATTCCCTGCTGGCTCAACCTAAAATTAAAATATGTTGGTGAATTAAAAAATTGCAGTGAGAAGTATTTAAATCTTTAAGTGGAAGTTTATTTCTCTAGTAGAAAGCAAATAACTCAGTGCTCTGAGCCTTAAGGTAAAGCATACACTTTCTCATAGGCTTTTTTTATGTGCAAGTCATGCCTATTTTGCTCATGAAATTATCTTAATTATTCAGAAAAAAATCTCTGACAAACAGAGTCTGTCTCAATATCCTGTGCATTAGGTAAGAGGTTCTAAATATTTGAAAGGTGTCATTTTCCTTTCTTTTGAGAGCACCTGGTTTTTTATCTTTTTTAGCCACACTGTGAGCTGTGGTAAGGGCAGTGACATTTCAAGGCAATTCATTGCTCCTGACCTCCTTTAGTAATGTCTCCTGGTTCTGTCTGTTGAGACTTGCTCACTTTTCCATGTGTTTTTCTCTCCTGTTCCTGTAAGACAGCCATGTGAATATTGGGATTTTATGTGACAGTGTTTGGAAATTTGTATGGGCTCTTTGCATCTCAGAACTGTAGCATTGTGTTTGACTCCGTTTTTGACTTTGTTGTGTTACTGTTTGGTACTGATGGCTGCAGGGACGGGCAAAGACCAAGGAAGGAGAAGATGGGAGGGACAGAGGCAGTGATGACAAGATGACTTGGCTCCACTTGTAGCAGGATCCTTGGAAAGTGTAAGGCATTTAAAAGCCTGTCTAGTGGATACTTCAGGTGCTGTCGAGTGTTAATATAAATAAAAAAGTGTCTGATGGATACCTACTATTTTATTTTTAGATTATTGCTATGTAGGAGACCTCTCTCAAGATCTTTCTCGTATTACTCATAGGCAGAGCTTTGAGGATTCTGAGTGTCGTTCAAATCCTGGATTGCATTTTATTTTCTCAGCTGGGCAGTTTTTATCCTTAGGTGGATGAATTTGATGTAGAGCTTCGACTCTGAGCTCAAGGGCTATAATTGCTGTGTTTAGTAGAACCATTCCTATTGCAGTCGGACTCAGTGCTCTCCGTTGGGCAGGAACCCTGCTTTCCTGGCAGAATGCAAACATATAATGAGATGCTCAGGGTCAGACTCTTAAAATCCTTTAAAGCTAAATCGTTTTTCAAAATCTAACCTATACTCCCTGCCCTGCAGCAAGGGAAAGAGCAAAAATGGGAGGGTGTTCTGGGAGATGGAGGATATGAGTGACCATGAGGAACATCAGCCTTTCAGAGGATCTGAAAGGAGGTTGGTGGCAAGATTTCTGTGCCTGGCTGAAAGGGGCAGTGCTGTGGCTGCACGTGGAAAGAACAGGGATACAGTTCACCTGTGGTGCTGCTGAGACAAAGTATTGTGACCAGTGACATTAGTCAGTATGTGAAACTTGTTACCCAAAACAAACAAATGAGCTGGGACACCAGCCTGGCTGTTACCAGCTGGCACTACAGCAAGGTGCTGGGATGGAGCTGTGGGAGCAGAGGGTTGAAGGTGCCAGGAGAGTATCCACTGTATTGGATATTCTCCTGCATTGGATTGTGTAGTGTAGTGCAGGGGATACTGCCCCTGGTGAGGGCGGGACAGGGAGCACAGTGATGCTTGTGGAAGAAGTGGTGAATAAAAGTTGATATTGGTGTAGGTAAGATATTGAAGAGGAAGTATCGTTCACAGCAAGGCTGGCTCACGAGGAGGTAGGAGGTATTTGAACAGATGGGAGGATAGTGGCATTTCCACAGCTAAGTCATATAGGCCTCTTCAAAATCCCACCCCACACTGTGAAAAGACAGTGTTCTGAAAGATGCAGTGAGTTGTTCTTGAGCAACACTAGCACTCACACAGTGCCTTTGATGCTAGAGGCAGAGAAACGTTATTCAGGAAGGAGGTGGGTGTTTGTGTTGGGTGCACGAAGAGGGGGGAGAGGGTAAAGGGAGCATTTGTGGGAAGGGAGATGTGAACATGGATCAGCTGGCCAGTCAGGTTTTCTTAGTGGCAGTTTGTTGGATGCCTCTGGAGCAGGTTGGGGGGCAGATAAATGGTGCCTTTAATTCAGGCACTCCTTACAGGATGAGTGCCTGCTGCTGCTCACTGCCAGGAGAGAAGTGTCAGTACAACGTGAGTGGATCTGATTCTGTGCACAACACTTCTGCAGTCATTCTTTTATGTAACAATGTGACTTTTATTTTTGGGAAATGAGAGATCAACGGGTGTTCAATCCCCCACACTTGTAGCAGAGCTGGTACTAGTCTTCCTTGGAAACTGGATTCATTTCAGCAAGGGCATAGCTGAATCCTGTGGGTTAGTCAGGGGGTGAACAGGAGAGATAAAAATAAACCTCTATCTCAGAGCTGGGCAAAAAAAATCTTCTTGGAGCTGGTTAATTATGTTGAGTCCTGGGCTTTTTCCCCCAGCCCCCCTTCTCCACAGTCCCGCTGGATGCCAGAGCGCTTTTCCAGCAGACATCCGCTCGCTGCGCTGCGCTGCCTGCTCTCGTAATGCCAAAGGAGTGCGTTTTGTCTTTAGTCAGATTGGCTCCATCAGTTCGTATTTCCTTCTGAATGGATAATAAAGTGGAGAATCATTTTGAGGCGAGGAGTGAAGCGGGGAGGCTGCGTGTGTGAGGAGCTAGGCAGTAGGCAGCTGACGAGGAGGAGTAAAGTAGCTGCACAGCTTTCTCTCTGCCTCAGAAGTACAATATTTTCTGTTGAGTCACATCTGAAGAGAAGGATGAAGTTTTAACTGTACTTGGTACAGCCTGAGAAAGGGAAAAGATGCACTGTGGTGGGGAACTAAAGAATTTCTGTTGAGGGATGCTCCTGGAAACCAAAAGGATTTCTGCGTTTTTAGCTTTTGCAATCATTAGCTTCTGCTGGTTTTTGCTTTTTTTGGATTTTTTAGTAGCTGTTTGCATTTTTTATTCTCTTCAACATGCCTTCAACTTTACATGATTTCTCATCCTAGTGCTGCTGTGGAACAGGAAACTCTCGGTGCCTTTAACGTTGCTTTCCCTGATACCTCAGATGGGACACCAACAATATGTTGATAATCTCCATAGTGAAAGTTCATTATCCGGTGAACCTTTAACAACATTAGGAATCCGTCAGGACTTGTATTTTCTATGAGAGCAAGCTGTTGTATTCTGTAGTTTTCTATTAATTCTATACATGTCCTTTACATTTTAATCTTTTGTTTTATTTTGAAGCAGCAAGGTAAGTGAAAGATTGGAACAAATTAAGTGCCTGGTATAAACTGCAAGTAGGCAGCAACCAAGGAGAAGTGCTCTTTATTTTTAGAGTGGGCTCTCTGTGTGCATGTGTGTGTGTTTACTTTAGCAATACAATAGCTCCATTGGAAGCTGACTGGATTTTAAAATGTGCTTTGTAAAACAATTTACACTCAGTATGTTCATTTGTATGCTCTGTTTCTTAGTTTTTGTTTTCACCATTAGACACTAATTGTAGATTTCTTATGACTGGTATAATTGGGGTTGTGTCTGTTTACTTCTCATACTTCTCTGTAAGGAGGGTTTGTATCTCAGCTGGAATTTGACATCGAAATCACTATGGGAAGAAGAGTTAAAGGGAAAGGAACTTAGGGATAATTTAAATTTGATCATTTGAGAAGCAAATAACTTGAGGTAATAAATTACTAGTTTGATCTTACTTAAATGTCACTTAAGAAAGGGGGTTTTTTAACACAGAGTATTTGTCATTGGCCTGATTTCTTGTGCTGAGAAGCTTGTGAGTTGATGAGATGGAATGACTGGCATGCAGGAGCGATGAGGATGCTGTACAAGCTCATGAATCAGAGCAGATGGTGTGACTGTTTTCAGATATCTTTTCAGTTTTCATTCCATTTATATGGGCAGGTTTCTTTTGCTAATGGAACAAGCCTTTCGGGAGTAAACCTAAAGACTTAATACAGAATGCTAAGGTCCTCAGTCCCTGAGATGAAAAGGAGAGAGCTTATAGAAGTAAAGCTGCAGTTTTAGCCCAGGAGGATTTTAGTTGCCACGTGCTACGTTTTAATATCATGAGCTGTAAAACCCTAATTATTCCATTTGCTGCATATGGTACCTTCATCCAGCCTGGCTGAACACTGCCAAGTGTCTGTCCTAAGGGAGTGCAGAACAGGTCAGAATCAGTGAGTAAGATTGTGTAGAACCAGTTTGTACCAGGGCTGTGCTTTCTCTGCCCTGATAACAGAAGTAGGGTCTCCTAATTCATCACTCTGAACTGGTGAGTGCTGCCTGTCCCTCTCCTGACTGAATGTCCTTGTGAGCTGAGGCACTGTCACCTGGAAAACCAGCTCCAAACATCATCAGTGAGTCATCAGAGTCTTGAGAAAATCTTTACTGATGGGTGGTTCATGGTGGTTTTGGTCAGAAATGCAGGACTTGGAGAATTCACACTGTTGGTCTAGCAGTAGTTCAGCATTGGGCTGTAAGTTGGATTGCAAGTAGAGGGGAGGCACAGCACATTCTGTTTCTATTAGTCTAGGCAGAGCTCTTAGCATCATTTGGCATTTTCATAACAGTGCATGCAAATCTTATTTAAGCCAGAGGTACTGTGTTTGTACTGCCAGTGTTGTCTGTTTTCTTTCTGGTTAGAGGTAGCTGAGTAGTCAGAAACCTTTCCCCAAAGTCTGGCAGACATTTATAGAGTTTTCATCCCATGGCCAGCCAACTTGTCAGCATGCCCTGGTAATTTTATTTCAGTTCTTCAAGCTGTTTCCTTTAAACAAGAAGTTGCTCCTTGAGCCTGGCCCATGTGTTCCATATAATGCTTTGTTCTTAGGATCCTCATTTGGGATAAATCTGTTTTAAGGGACAGTTAATGCTTTAGGTTGTCACGGGCAAGCCATCTACTGATTGATTCAGCTGTGTACAAAACCCCCATGCTTTGGAACTACTCAGTTCAGGGTACTGCTGAACTTAACTATTTCCCCATTTGCTCTTAAACTGCTGATAGCTGCTGCTCAGGTTTTGTATTTACTGGAAAGAAGTGAAGTAACTTTTACATGAGATAGATAGAAGCAGCTCTGATGTTTGTTTTCAGTAGTCAGTTATCCCTTTTGCCTTTTCCTCAGCACAGGGTTGTCTCAGAACTAGGTGGGTGCCTCAGAGTTAGCTTGCTGCTCACCAGGCATGAGCCTTTGCACTGTCATGGTCCTCAGCTTGCAGCCTGTGCCTCCCTCTGTGCTCAGGGACAACCCCTATTTTTGTCTCCGGATGCCGCCTTTTCCTGGCTGCCAGGTGGTGACAGACCTCATTTGTTACTGCAGGCGATGCATCGCTGTGCCAGGCACTGCTGCCTCCAGCCTGCAGGAAAAGCTGGGATAGAAGGATGTAGAGGGAATGTGTACGTTGAGGCACTGAGGAGTGGAAGGGCTGCCTGGTGCTGAGGTGCCCTCCAGGGGTTACCAAGGCAGCTGGACTTAAAGTCTGGATGTCTCAGTCCCTCTCCATCTGTGCTCACAGAAGGGATGCTGTCTGGATGACGGACATTAGTCCCCATTTTACAGAAAGCTGAGACACACTTGATTTCTGGGGTGTCCCCTAAATTTCTAAGAGGGTATTAAGGAGTTAAGGCAGGAAGTGCTATTTCCTTGTTCTACTACACAGTGATACTCTTCCATTACATTGGTTTAATTTTATGCTGTTTTGCTACAGAAGTTTTTACATTGGTGAATGCCATGAACCTGCAACACTTCAGTGGGTGTTTTATCCTCATAGTTTGTGATTTTTACTGTTCCTTTACTTAGTAGCTACCCTGATAACTTGCTGGTATGGCAAAGTATTATTCAGATGTATTTTTTTTCCTTGGTCAGCAGGCCATGTGCCAAAGGTGAGAAATAACTGTGATGTGGGAGGTGCAGAACTGTGTTATATGCAGTGTTCCCTGGATCAGTTTTCCACCCTGAGGATAACTGATTGACCTCACCTGACCTTTTGTCATTTCTAGCAAACTGCTCCAGAAAGGTTTTAAGTGTGGGGTTTTTTTCTGAAATGTGTCAGGTGTGAAGGCTGGCTGTCATTGCATTGAAGTGTTTAGTCATAGTTTTTGCTTAGCTGTATTGAAATAAATGTTGTAGGTACAGAAACACCCTATAAAATATATTTGAAAGTGTTTAAAAACTTAAGAAGGTTCTGCAGATAAGGCTGGGATTGTGGTTTTGCAGCTAGTGAGGTAATTCCTGAACAGGAAGTGTTGAGGCTTAGCAGCAGAGGGACTGTGAAAGGGTTACCAAGGGACTGAGTAATAGTTCTTCTCCTCACATTGTTTTATGTAAAATTATTGTCATCCTTTTGTAACTACTGTCTTCTTAATGGCATGAATGTATTTCTTCTTCAATCCACTGTGGAGTTCCATCTGTCTTTTCTGTTACTTTCAGCCTAAATGTCCTGAGGTGGAGGTGTTTCTCCAACAGTATGTTTTGTTCTCCAGCTCTGTGCTTTTTGCCCAGGATTGTTCAGCTCAGTACCTTGTTGTTCTGATCATCCATGCTAGGACTCAAAAGTTAGAATTTTTGTTAATTATCAGAAGAAGGTTTGAAGAAAGACACATTCTGAGCAGCAAAGCAATAATGCCATGTTCGGGTATGATCCAACTCAAAATTAAATCTAAAGATATTAATTAGAAAATTGCAGGCTCATCTCCAGAAGTCAAACAGCAAAACTGATGATAACCCTTCATATCTCTGTCAAGCCTTGTTAGGATTCTTTCAGCAATTATTCTGTTTAAAAATGCTGTAATATTCTCAGGAAGAGTCAATGTTTCAGCATGCTGAGTGCTGGGGCGATGTTGCTATGGCAGCCTTAGCCATGATTTCTTTCTCTTTTAAATGCCAAAATCTTTTTCCCCACAATGTCCTGCATTTTAGTTATTGGTATTCTTCATGTTTAAATGGCACTTTATAAAGTAGGAAGACCGCTCACCAGGCATTTTATTTATTATTGCTTTTCCTAATGTAATGCAATACCACTTTGTGTGAACGATACTGCAAATATAATCTAATCAAAAAGATTTCATTCAGTTGCATGAGTCAATAGCCAGAGAGGCTCCTATGAAATGTTTTTCTGATCATGGTTAATTATTTTTATATCTCTTTGCTGGGTTCCTCGAACACCACATCTACCCTGAGGTACCAGCACCTTCTAACATGACGCTGTGGGCTAAAGGTATCTCAGTATTAACCTTAGTGTGATGAAAATCAGATAGTCATTAACAAGGGGTGTCAGACATTGGGACGAGCTGCCCATGGGAGTGGTGGAGTCACTAGCCCTGGACATGCTTCAAAGACATACAGATGTGGCACTCAGGTATATGGTTTAGTGGTGGCCCTGGCAATGCTGAGTAAATAGTTGGATTTTATGACCTTAAAGATCTTTTCCAACCCAAACAAATCTGTGAATCTGTAAGATAAGCATACCTCACTTTAGCAGAGTTTTTGTGCTCTCACCCCCTTATCTTCCACCAGACTGCAGCCAGCCCACTGCAGTGTGGGGAAGTGCTGAAGGCACACAATGCTGCCTTTGTTTTGAACCATGCTGATCCAGTGTCTCACAGAACTGAAGATGCTGCTCACAGAGAGTTGCAGTCACCTTCCCTCTCCCTGGTGAGAGCCTGGCTCTCTATTTCATGCTGTAAGCATGAAAAATGGCTGATCCCCAGCTGATCAGCAGAGATAACATAATTGGATTTTATTCCTTCATGGGATTTCTCATGTTCTTTTATTCTCATTCATAGATGCTGGCATGACATGCTTTTACTCCTGTTGTCATGGCAAATCTGTATGTCAGGAGGAAAAGTGTCTGTTGTTCATGTATTACGAGGCTATTTCAGAAGTGTGTCCAGTAAGGTAATGGGATGTGCAGTGTTTGTGGTAGCTCACCTGTTTACTCTCTCTAAAATCCTAATATGTCAGCTTTGTCTTCATGGGAATAGCAAAATATCCCAAACATCCCCAAGTAAACCAGCAATGTATTCCTCATGTTGAACTTGAGCCTGGCTCTGTTTTGGGAAGTTGGGGAACATAGAAGTTGTGGTGCCTGTATATGCTGCTCTCTAGTATGCCCAGAGACAGCTGTACTGAACTGAGCATGGAATTCTCCTGGAAGGAAATGCTTGCTAACAAGGCAGTCAGAACAAACCTTGTGTAGTCACTGAAGTCTTGCAACATCTGGCAGAATGCCTGGATCCAAATATTATTTCCTAAAAGACTTGATTTCTTGTTATGTGTCAATGTGGCTCCTGGAGTGATCCTGGAGGAGAAAAAGACTTCAGCAGGGATTTGCATCTAGATTAGGTTTTGGGTTTTTTTCCTGCGTGAACCTGCATTAACTTAAATTGTCACTTCACATGTCTGTGCTACAAAAAAGCATGGCTCTAACACACAAAAAAAGAGAGAGAAATAAGGGATCTTTATAGGAGACAAGTTGCAGAGCACCTAGTCTGGAGCATGGAAGGGGACAGGAGCATGCACACAGCCGTGGGTGGTGAGGAGGAGGAGAGGATGTGGCAGGGGGTGCAGAGACACTTTGGGACCAGCATACAGATTGAGTGAATGCTCAGAGCTTTAGGGCTGAGCGTGGGCTTGGGGTGGGGAATGGAGGGTAGAAGCCTGCAGGAGTGGGACAAAGAGGGCGATTCTCTTATTTGATTCTTTGCATTCCACTCAGTGGGCAGTGATTTGATCTTTGGTGGTAAACAGTGATTTCCGTTCATTTCCACCCACTGTAGAGAGAGGTAGAAAGGCTTCCCTCTGAGCCAGAGCTGCTGTCCACGTGTTCTGCTTTGGTCTTGTTCCCAGCTTTAGAGGAAGCAGTTTCTGTCCTTCTTTGGGAAAGATGGAAAGGTACTGCTGGAATTTGTTGAAATCAAAAATGTGCTTTTGAAAACCTCCAACTAAGTAGACACTCCTGTGTGTATATTCCATACACACACACACACATACACACACACCTATATATATACATGTGCCACAAATACTGTGTATAAATAAAAATGACAGCATTGTACTGTTTGAGCTGCCAGCTTTGGAATGGCTGCAGTCTTGCAAGTAAGTGTTCAGCAGGAAAAAGTGATTTCTGTAAAAAACTGCTGCTCTTGAGTGTTGCAGCAGACAAAGGAAGTGAGAGCGAACTCTGTCTTGAACTGATTTTTTTTTTAAACTAAAGTTATCGTTATGCCCCTCTGGTGCCTTGAAAGCTGTGTACAGAAGGAAACATGATGAAGGCTGAGCTTTCTGAGGGAAACCTTGCACAAGCATATGTAGGCTTTTCTCCTAGCACTTGGAGTTCAATATGCTGGATAATATTTGAAATTAGCATTTCTGTTGGCTACCCTCAAGCAACATGTGTAGGGAGTCACAACTGTGGAGCTCTTTTTCTTGGCTGCCATTGAATCCAATTGCTTGCTTTCTAAGCAATTCTTGGTGATTCTCCAACCAGTTTTTCTCTCTTCACTTCTTACGACTGGTACAGAAGTGATTTTTTAATGTTAAATATCAGTTACCCACTCAAGTGAAAGTGGCTAAACTGTGTAAGTGGTGGAAGGAGAGAGTCTTGAGAAAATATTTTTTATGTCAGCCCTGTTTTATGAGGAAATAGTTAGATTTTTAAAAAAAGCAACAAAAAAACCCCCACCAAAAAATCCCAACTAATTTTTCTAGACCAATGACCTAAAAATTCTAGAAAATTAAAACTTATTTTCTTTAAAGATTCTGATAATCAATCTCACAA
Organism: Urocynchramus pylzowi; assembly: GCA_013397555.1. Classification (NCBI taxonomy): domain Eukaryota; kingdom Metazoa; phylum Chordata; class Aves; order Passeriformes; family Fringillidae; genus Urocynchramus; species Urocynchramus pylzowi. The sequence continues at coordinate 870,243 of VZRH01001847.1, forward strand.
TTTGTTTAGCCTACAAAAGGGCAGGTATTGCCTTTTGTGTGGAAGTTCAGCTGAGATGCTTGATGAGCAAACTTAAACCTGAAGCACAGATGCAACCTCTTTTATAGCATATTAATTAAGCTCTTATTATAGAGATTGGTATTTGCCATGCTGCTTCCTCTAGATCAAAAAACACTCTCTCCCTTCCTGACCACAAAGTGAAACAATAAAAATAAAAGAAGGTCTTAAATAAAACAAGAATATGAGAAAGAATATGTGCTTCAGGCAGCAAGTCCAAACTGAATCATCAAATACAGTTGTGTTCTCCAGTCACCTTGCCTGCAGGAGGATCCTGTGTGGATCTCTTGCTTGCCTTACTCTCTGGAGGAAAAAACTGGTTGTATGTTGCTTAATAAGTATGGCAGTAAAAGGACATGGAAGTTTGAAGTAGTTAACATTGTGGGGTTTTTTCTTTTTAGTTTGCTCATTACAGAAGGGATTTAAATTGGGGAAAATAATCAACTGCAAAATCTCCAGAGCTGGAGTAGAAGTGACATGCAGAAGCTTCATGCTGTCAGCTCAGCCTGTTTGTGCATATGCTGAGTGTAGCATATTTAACTGCAGGTTAGCTTGGGAGCTTGCAAGCTTTGAGGGTTTTTTTTGTTTGGTTCATTTTCTGAAAATTTTTTTTTTTACTGCTTGGTAGCAAAATATTAAGATGAAAATACTAAAATAGCAGAAAGGTTTTACTCCTAAAATCTGTTATCCAGTCTTCTTGCCACTTTACATCACTTAGTGCAATTCCTGTGGGCTAGCTGGCACTGCACAAGTTAAATTTGATTTCTGCTTTGGTTTGAAGAAAGGATGAAGATTGTGAACTTGAAAGGAGAGGAAATGTGCAAGGATAGAATTTATAATGTCAGAACTCCGCATTTGTGGGGGTAATTAAATCACACAATGCGCAATTGCCAGGAGCTCAAGCTTGAGATTAATTTGCAAACCTGGTAGAAAAACGACCACAGAATTGCTTTTTGAATTTGACCTTTTTTTTTTTCACTCTCTTGAATAGAAGAGGGAGTGAGGAACACTTATTCCAACAAGAACCTGATCTGGGGAGGTGGCCAAAACCAAGACAATGTCTGTATACTTTAAATAGCACATCCTCTTTCTGTCTGATTTTATATGTATGCTGGTTTTAGGTTTTGGGTTTTTTTTTATTCTTCTGCTTAAGTTACCTCGGATATTTCTATCTGAACCAAACTGTAATATTTTTTTCCCCTCTTTCGGTAGCTGCCTCATGACAGAATAAAAACTGGATGCAAGTTGTGCATTGAGAAGTAATTGATGTGTGCTTGTGCAGCTTGTAGCACTATGAGAAACACAGGTGCAGCTGATGATGTTTGCTAGAAGTAGATTGAAAAAGCAAGAAAATGAATTTTCACTTCTGCACAGAAAACCTGTTGTAAAACTGCAGGGCAGGAAGCAATTCCGGAAGCAAAAACTCCATTTGTTTCTGCGGGACAAGATGAAGAGGCTTCTCCAAGGCCAAGTAGATGATAATTCAAACCATGCACATCGCTGCCAGCTCTCCCCAGTGGAGATTGAATCAGACATGTTTGTTTGTGGAATCAACAGGAGCTCTCCAAGCACTGAATTTTCCATGGCTGGAGGGGACTTTCATCAGGATGGAGGACATGATTCCAAGGGAATGAGTGAAGTGTGTGTTGGTGAGGTGGAACTGAACTGGGGTGGCTACGTAAAAATACCGTGTTCACTTCAGCAGAACAAGAAGGACTTGCAGGGAAGTTCTGATGGTATCACGCAGACCTCTTCTGAAATAAAGGGCAGAGTGTCTGAGGGGCAGGACCTTTCTTCCCTGAGCATTACCATGAGCTGGAGGGATGCAGCTGAAAGGCAAGGGTGCTTTCCCAAGGAAAAGACCATTGCATACAAGAGTCGAAGAAGGCAGTCAAGAGACCGCTCAGCTGATGTGGTTGATTACATTGTTAAAGAGCTACAGGGAATAAGTCGGATCCAGACAGAGATTGCAGAGCTCCGTCAGCACCTCACCTTGATAAAAGGCTCTGTGGATGAAGTCTCCAGCTGCGTGGACACGGTCTTGAGCGAGATAGAAGGCCTGCAAGGTGGTTCCGGTGGCAAAACCCAGGGTACGCATGCTCGAGAGCCAAGAAAGGACATACCAAAGGAAGAACCAGTGTTATATTTTTATGGCATCCCAGAGAAAGATGGTGAAAACACAGTAGAGCTTATCTGCAGCTTTTTGTCTGAATATCACTGTTTCAATGGTATTCAGTGCAGTAAGTATATAAAAGATGCTTATAGGTCAGATATTGGTACAGGCAAGCCATTAATGCCAAGACCAGCAGTTGTGAAGCTTGTGAGTTGTGAACAGAGAGACTTTATTTTACAGAAGTCTATCCTTCTGCAGAGCTCAGGGGTCCGGGTTGCTACCAGTGAGGAGCAAAAGAGGCAGAATGGCCAGAGGGGCCAGAAAACAGATTCAGTCTCTTTGCAGTCTGGCTTCAAGAAAAACAATCAGAATTCAGTGAATCCTGATGGAGCTCAGAGAACTGATGCAATTGGGCACCTTCAGATGGACTCATGCCAGGTTAAGTATAAAAACACAAGTAGGAAAGCAGAGTGTGCAGGGGAGAGGCTTGATTCTGTGCAGAAGTCAGCCTCTACCAAGAAAGACACCTTGATACTTGAAGCTGGAAAGGAAGCACAAACAATAAGCTGCAGTGAGCAGCCTTCAGATGACAGGGACATTTGTCAGGCCCTTGCTGAACCTCCACAGGTGACCAATTCACCTAAATCAGGTGATGGAAATCACTGCTGCTCATCTGACTCTTCGGGCCATGCAAGCCAGATGTGTGCTTCAAGTAATGGTAGTGAGCAGAGGCTTGACACTAAAAGCATCACTGAGAATTCTTCTTCTCTTCTAGAAAAAGATGAGGGGATAACCACAGAAGAAATTGAAACAGACTATGACAACTCTTGCAAATTTACCAGTGCAGAGAAAGGTGATGTTCAAAGAGAAGATGTTTCTAGTGGGGTGACAACCATTAGCTATGATCATACAACAGATGAAATGGCTGACAGTAGTGACAGCTTGAAAGATATGATCCAAATGGACCTGAATGATCAAGATCCAACTGATCAGGTCTTTAGGGATGTTCTGGAAAATTCCCAGTATTTTCTTGACCACTCCCGGGACAACATTGATCTTGTAGACATGAAGTTTTACACTAATAAGCTTGGGAAAGCTATTCACCACTTCAGGTCTGCTCTGCAAGTGGTGTTCCATAAACTGGAGACAAGTGATTCTGAAATCCTTTTGGAAAACGATAGTGGCTTACAGATGGATGATGACAACACGCTTATGCTGACCAGTTCAGGTATGGGTGGCAGCTCTGACTACTTTGCAGAAACCCCTCCTAGTCAGTCCTCTGAGAGCCAGGCAAATCCAAATGTCAACAGTGAAGCATCTGCTCAAATACAATTTACTCCTTCCAGTCTTTCCTCTGTTTCGCATGAGCCTCCCCTTTCCAGTGTGCTGCCATCATCTGTCTGTGAAATCCCTGCTAGGCAGCAGTTACCTCGTGAGGAGCTTGGAGAAGCTGGGAACTGTCCACCTGAGCCAGGAAAGGAGTGCAGGCCCATGAGCCTTGACAAGGTGTGCGCAGAGACCATCTACCTGAACAAATGCATCAACAATTTCAAAAATGTGCTGAGGGAAAAGAGACAAATGCGTAGGAGACTCTTAAAAGAATTAGCACAGGAGGGAAACTGGATTTCTGCTGAGGAGACAAATTCAGGTAAAATGAAAAAAATGTTTTTAAGGAGATGTCAAAATCTGGTATTTGTGCAGCCAGCTGCCAACGCTTCATTCTGTGGGTAAACTGTGAACTTTTTGTGAGTTTATTAAAAGTTGTGAGCAAATAGTTACAAAGAGAAGTACATGCGCTGTACAACAGTACTGACAAAACCTCCTAAAATTTACTGTGTAGCATACTGAAATGCCAGTTAGCAAGCTTCACCTTTTTTTTTCTTTTTTCTTTGAGAGAGGGAGATTTGCAGTGCTTCTTCCAAATAGCAGGTGTTAAGGTTTTTCGTCATAATTCGTGACTTGGTTTCTTGTTAAATATAATAGCTAAGACATGTGATAACAAAGTGTGCATTTGAGCTATAAGTAGCCAGATTTGCAGTTTTGTGAGTTGAGTGGATCTAGACTTCAAGTGACTTTGTCACAAAGTGGGAGTTCTCAGTGTTTAATCACTCCTAGATGTTATCTTAGTAGACCTTTAAAATAATAAATACTAATAATAGTAATAGTTTAAAAATTTGAATGTTTAAACTTCTGATTTGGTATTGTTTCCATAACTTGTCTATGAGGTGGAAAATTTTTTGTTTCTGGGGAACTATATCCCTTATTTTCAGCACAGATTTTGAAATGTGTGACCAAAGCAGCTGTGAGCTGATACAGTGGTGGAGCAGTGTTGCTAAACCATTTCCTGAGTCTGTGGGAGATAGAGCTGACTGGCATCTTTTGATGGGACATGTTTTGACAGCCTCGATTTGGTAAAACAGAACCTAAAGTTGAAGTGTAGGTCCATCTTCCCCCTTCCTTTCCAAGCAGTGAGAAAGCTTTCTCAGTGTCATCCCTATGAGTCACTACACAGTTAGGGAAAGAGGCTTTGTTTCAAGAGTGGAAGTTACTTTAACTACATCTTGAAATCTTCACGTACTTGTTGTGAACTTCTTTGTGTCAAATACTGTGTTCACTCTTCTTGTAATCATGGAAGCCGGTCAGAATGGTCAAGGAGCTGCTCTCCCTACTGAAGGAGTCATCTAATGCCAAGTGCTTTTCCAGTGACTCTGCTTTCACTGTGAAGAAACAATCTGTCAACCCATACTTGATTTCTGTACCAGTCATCTTCTCAGTTATGCATATCATAAAGCTTGTAATCAGCTCTCTGCTTTCTTATTTTATACAAGGTCTTTAGTATAGAGTTGGCTCAAACAGTAAGTTTTTAATGAGGGAAACGATGGGATTTGTTAGTGAGCTTGGCACGGATACTTTTTTTTTGGTAGTGTTTGTGTAGTGATCAAGTCCTGGACATATGTCCTAATTTTAGAACCTGAGGGAACAGGCAGTGGTTTGGATTAGCATGTGCCACAGTACAGCAGAAGTACTGAAATAGCCTGTTTCTGAATGTGAGAGGAGGCTGCTCATCTCAGCAGAGTTTGAGCAGCACAGGCATGTTCACAAGGCAAGAAGTAGCCAAAACAATTGAGAAGGAGGAACAGAGCTGCGCTTTGTACCTTAGATCTGTCTCCAGGGTGAATTGGGATTTCTTGTCCTCCCTGGTTCAGTTCTCTTGAACATTATCCAGTGATGTGACAAAAAATTGATGGCATTTGTGTGCCACTCCCATGAAGATAGTTCTATAGTAGATTTGGCAGTTGAAGCTATAAAAATAAGTGTGTGATGAAGTCACAATGTAGGAAATGTGCTCTGAGAGACAGGAGTCAAAGATAGTGGAAAAAAGTGGATGAAGGATAAAAAAAGCAAGACCCTGGGGAGAAAACCCTGGAGATGCCAGGAAGCAAAGCAGCCCAGACCCTAACAGCTAGACAGGGAAAGAGTTGGAACTAGATGATCTTTAAGGTCTCTTCCAACTCAAAACATTCTGTGATTCTGTGACTCTCTGAAACAGTGTTGTTTTGGCATGCATTTTCAAGAAAGAGAAACTGCAGTTCTGTACTCAAGTTTGAGCCAAGCTTTTATTGACTTCCTTTGGAAAAAGCATCATACCTGGAATGCAATGAAATGTTGTTGGTTTGCTTTTTTTCCCAGCTGTAGATGAGTGTTTGTGTCCTACTTTAAAAATGTAATTTGTTGTTAATAGCCTTTTCAGTTCCCGGATCAGGTCCACTGAAAACCCAGTTCTGCAGCTGTGTTTTGGTTCTGAACCTAAACCTCACATTTGCTCAAAAGTTCAGTTCAAGGTATTTTCTTAAATATGTTTGGCAGTAGCCTCCAGCAAAGGAATGGAAGATAAGTTTGAAGGTGTTGGTAAATATGCATGTTTTGGTGAATCAGAGATGATGCACTGGCATAAAGGTTTAAATTATTTATAGTTGAACACAGATGCAAATTACTGAAAGAACTTGGAACTTGGCAGATGCATATAAGTAATTGTTGTGTTTAATTGGAAGTCAAAAGAAAAAAAAAATAAATTATCCCCTGAAAATCTGAGGAAGCTTTTAAAATTTGAATTTGGAAAGAAAAAAGTATAAGCGAAGATGACGATGGTTTGAATTTGTTTAAATTTAAAGCTGAAATGGTAGGGATTTTATTATATTTAAGGTGACTGTTTAAAAGTGATATTGTGAAAGAATTCTGTGATCGGAGTTTAGCCAAGCTAGTCACCATTGATGAAGCTGTGAGTGCATGTGCTGTAGTGAGACACAAGATTTTAAATCTGTGTCTGCAGTTACTCAGAGCTTTGCCAAATTTTACATTTGGCCTGAAACTCCCTAACTGCCTTAAACTGGTGGCCTCAGAAATCAAAGATGAATATGGATTTTAAGCCAAAATGGTTTTTTGTGTTTTTTTTTTTTTATTATCAAAAAATTAGTCTAATGCAAGATTGATTGCTTTGTGTTTGTATAAAAATAAGTTTGACCTATATTTGAGAAGCTCTAGTGCCCTGAGGTCTTAAAATTTGGCAGTGCTAGCTTGTGTCAAGGAATTTTCTGTGGAAAATCAACCCCAAATGAGCGGAGTGAATACGCTTTTGAAAAATATGTAGTTTGCATATGCTCGCTGGTAGCTTGCTACTGTTGAGCTGTTGCATTGCCAGAGACTCCATCTGTCCTCAGTGTTTTCCAGCCGGGGGCTAAAAGCAGGGTTTCCCTGCTCGACGTGACTGAGAGCCACAGCAGACCTGAGAGGGGACACAAGTCCAGGTCTCCCCCATCTTCTGCGCTTCAAGACTGCACAGGAGAGGCCAGGAAGGAGTGGAGGTCAAATGCAAAGGAATTAAAAACCCAGGAATGAGGGATGCCTGGATCTGCCTGACACACACTGAAACCACCCCAGGGACCAAGTCAGGAGTTATTTGGCTGGGGTTGGAAGGGCTTGGGGTGCCTGTGTAAAAAGAAGGACAGAACCAAAGGACTTGATGTGGAATTGTGTCTGTCTAGGTGAGAAGTTTTTGCTTAATTAAACAGGACAGGCAGGATTACTTCAGAGAACAGTCAGAAGGGTCTATGCCCAACAAACTACGTTCCCATCTGAGTCGGGAAGGGACCGCAAGTTTCCTCAGTTTCTCCAGGTCAGCTGGTCTGTGCAGAGCAGACTGCCAAAACACAGCACTTGTGCCACACTGGTGGTTGCACCATCCTGCTGCTTGTGATTTCTCCTTCATTAGCTCCAAAGGTGAAGCCTGCAGGGTGGTCCAGAGGCTTTCTTCCCTAATTAGCATCCATGCAGGCATGTCTTAAGGTGGAAAATAGGATTTTTATTTTAGCTACAATCCAGCACTTCGTTTGCTAAAGTAATTTGACTTCTCCTTAGCGATTGAGTTAAAATAGCTTCTCTGTTTTCCTGTCTTAGTGATTATATGTCTGTAATTACACCCATATAGACAGTAACTTCAAAAACTATTTTTGCTTTTAAACCAATTTAAGTGTCTCCTGTTGCCATGAAGATATTCCTTCTCCTCCATCTTTCATACACAAATGAGTAATAGGATTCTTCTGTGCAGATAGAGAATTATCTGATTGGAAGATTTAAAAACTGTCATGTCTGTACCGGAAGTTTTGAGTATGACTCTCATGTAACTTTACTAGCCTTGAAATTGCCTATCCATAAACATGAGATTTAGTGTAGGAGGCTTCTGGATTTTTTTTTTTTTTTCATCAGACGAAAATTGCCTAGATGTATAAACTCAGAAAATATCTCTCTGCATTATGATATTTGCAAAAGCAAAATGTGTTCCGTGGGAGCTGCCAGTTTCCTCGTCCTGGGCAAAATATACAGGGAGTGAGGAAGGGAGCAGGGGGGATGTTTCAGATGCAGGGATGAAGGCAGTAGATGCAGTCTGGGGGAGAAGGGAACAAATTTGTTCCTCCTTATATTAAATCCAGGGGTTTTTTCCTGTATGATAAATGGCAACTCCAATTCTGTGTTAAGATTACTTAAAATTCTTCAGCCAATGAAACAGGAACAATAACTCTAAAAAGAGCTCTCAAAAGCATGTATTTTAATGCATGTGCAGTTGTGGATGAAATTTGAGTTTAACTTGAGGTTGTCTGTTAGAGCTTAATTGTCTGGTGCATGTCTCAGGAAGCACATGGGAAAACTCTGCTGCACAAATGTATTATCAACTTAAGGCAAACCTTTACCCCAATTTCTATAAAAATAATTTTACAGAACTCATGGCAGAAATCTCGTCTACTAACTTTTGTTCCTCTCCTTCTTGTCTTTTTTTTTTTTTTTCTTTCTTTGCAGAAGGAGGTAGAGGAGAGCTCCAGGTTGTACATGTTGTCCCTTATAACCAGCATCTCTTTCTGAAACCCCTGTGTGTGCATGTCTCGTCTTCCTGTAGCCAATTGCTTCTGCTGAGGCGCTGAGATTCAGTTTAGCATGTCACGATTGTCTGAGGCATTGTTAACACTGTGAATGAGTTAAGAGTCTGTTCAGTGCCTGTGACCTTGTACAAAGAGGAAAACTTGAATGCTTGGAGTGATCTCCCTTTGGTGCTCTGTGGGGTGTGTGTGATGTGCACAGGCACTGTGTTAGCAGGGGACAAGTTGTTCATCTTGTCTTTTCCAGTCTTCCGCTTTATGAATCTTGTTTAAACCAAGTATTTTCTCGTTTTTCTTCAGTTATATTATTTCATTTCATCTCTGTCCGGCTTGTCCGCTTTCGTCAAAAGTACGTCTGGGCTGTAGTAGTGAGATTAATCAAACCTGGATGCTGAAAGATGTCTGCTGCAGGTCCCATGTCCTTTTAGGTAGTCACTTTGTTTTGAGCAGGGCCCTGTGCCCCATAGGAAGGGCAGAACCTTCTCCTTAATACATACAGTTGTTGTCATTCTGGTCATGGACTGGTTACGTCTCTGGCCATTATCTTGTGGGCAACAGGTAACTCTTTCCTCCTAGGAGGATCTGCAGAATTGTTTTGTTGACTGCTGTGTGCTTTGTCAACAATTGTATTAGCAACTGTATCTCACATAGAGAAATTACTGGCTTTTGGAATCTCAGCTCTTTTATTTTCATGACTCTGTGCTGTGTGCATTCAGTGCCTGCTGTGCTTCCCCCTCTCCTGTAGTTGTGTAAATAAGGCAAAACTGGCTTCCAGGAGAAGCTGAAATCTTGCACGGATTTTTGGGCCTCCATGCAGATGTCATCCCTTGAGTCTGATGAATTTGCATTTGTAAGCTTTATTGGCTCATATATCAGCAGTTTTGTTTCCTTCTTACTGGTAAATATCTGTCAATTAATGCTTTTTTCAAGAATGCAGAGATACCTGGTGTCAAATATCGGTGTTAAATTCAGTCCTCTTTTGACTTCAGTGCAAAACCACTGTAACCTCCTTTAAACTGTTCATCTGGCAGCTGGAAAGATGGTACTGGATCATACATCAGTTGGAAAGAGCTTCCTTTGGGGCTCTTCAGCCCTTAATAAATGGATGCTATTGCAGAATACAGAATGAATTTAAAATAATCCCTTGACTTGTTGAAGCTTTGGATTCCATGTAAAATGCAGCATACTTGAGTGAATGAAGACATTGAACCACAAGACTGACTTAATTGGGAAGATTTAGTTCAGTCTGACTCTGTTAATGCCACTGAAGAAATGCTCTAATTAAGCATGACCAGAAGTTTAATTTAGTCAGTTGCTTCTTGTTTTAGCCTGATTCACATTAACCTACATCTAACTGAGGGTTTTGAGGTTTAATAATAAAACATGGTATTTGAAAACAAGTTAGGATGATTTTCAGAACAAATAAGATGTCATTGTTGATTTTTTTATGTTTAAATAAAGCAGCATAAAGCAGCTTTACATGTTTTACATCTGTTTTATATTTTAAGAGGATAATGTGCTAGACACAGTACTTAGATGTGATGGAAAATTATATTGTTAGGAAGCCTTTTATGTGGAGAGCTAGGTTTGTATAAAAGGCTAACAGATCTGTGGATGTTCCTCCTTTCCCTTGTGCTGCTCCAGACTTTGTGATTTCTTATTTTATTTATTTTTTCCCCCCTCTGTCCATTTTACGGACTTTTGCTTCTACAGAAGTGCGTAATTGTTTGTTCTGTCCATTAAAGTATCTTCTTGAATATGAGAGAATTTGCAAAATTTTTAAATTGCAGCTTTGTTAAATAACTTCTCAAGTTACTTCTAATCCCAGCTGCTGCTTTTCCTAAGCAAAACTCTTATTGTTTCCTTTATAGGCTTCTGCAAACATTGCCTTCCCTATGACTGAATACTTTGCCTTAAGTAACCATGTCTGTTGCCTTGTTTAATCCAGGGCCTTAAATTTATTCTGCTCCGTCACTGACATCATTTTTCTTACTGGTTCTTGGTTGATAAGAGACTTTAATTACTTGGAGAAGACCTTTCAGCAGCTGGTTACGGTATGCTTCACTGTGTGTGAATATACTGCAGTACTAGGGGTAACAAGCACTTGCCCATTTTAAAGTATTTGTTGGACAGTAGGTATAAAAATGTCATACACCACCAGCATCAGAAATTTTTTAAAAATCAAATAAGGATGTGATGGCCTGTTTTATTTACATGTTTGTTTCTCCTTTGTTTCAGTGCTCTTATATGTGCTCACTGGAGGTTAAACAAAAAAATTTCTTGTTCAGTCTGATGTGGCTGCTTTCAAGGAAAGATCAAGTGACAGAGCTGTGCAGAGAAGGCCATAAGCCAGCAAAACACTTTGAGTGACTTGCAGGATGTGGATGGATGACAGGGTGTTAAATGTGTCTGCTTTCCCTTTGCCTTCCCATTTGTCCTTGGGAAAGACAGTGCTAAAATCTCTCTCAGGTGTTGCAGTGCTCTTCTCACCTGCCTGTTGTTTCTCCTGCTTGTTCAGGCTCTGACCAGCTCAGGCTGCTGCCATGGGCTGAACTTGAGGAGACCCATGTCTGGTAACAAGTCCCAGGGCAGCTGCTGGAGCCCTGCTGTGTCCTGGTGCGAGTGCTGCCTTTGGAGAATTGGAAACACCCCACCTGCGGCAAATCCATCTGGATGGACAATACTGGTGTTTGCTTTCTTTAAATGAGGAGGAATATGTGAAGAGCTCTTACCCCCAAGAGGGGTGCAAACTATGGATTACTTTGTTTAGCTGGCATTGCTGGAGATGTCTTAAATCCTCATGCCAGCACATGTAGCTAATACAGGCTCTGGTTCTTTGACTACTCTGGTTCTTTGACTGACCTTGTCAGTGCAAGAAGGGACTGCAGAAGACTTCTTGGTGACTGTCACTGTGTGATATTATGCCATTTCCTTTTTATATAAACCTCCCAATGTCATTCTCTAGAACTATTATGGTATGGTGTCTGCTTCTCCTTTTGAAAGGCTTCTACAGAGCTGTCGTTGTGACACACCTTGGAATTTTCATCCTCTGTTTAGCTGCAGTTCTTCTCTCATTCACCTGCCTGTTGAACGAACAGAGGAAAAGGTTCTTTTTGCTAGAGGAAACAAGAAGTTTTGTTCTCCTCCTTATAGGATTGTGTTTACCTACTGCAGCTGCTTCTGCCGTTTTCCTTTGTGATTTTTTTTTACTTTGATGCAGAATAAAAAGATTTCATATGCTTTTCTGAAGGAATCTTGCAAACATAGTACAAAGGTATTTATGTTTTTTACTTCTGTGGAGACATTTTATTGTACTTATTCTATGGATTATGTTCTCTTCCTGCCTGGCTGTATCATAGAGGCTTATGGTCAGTGTGATGACTAGAACTCAAATCCATTGTTTTGTGCTTTTCTTCACTGAGGAACACCTTGTATGCAGTCAAATTCATGGCAGCCTTTGGGGCTTTGACCTTGCCATTTTTTTCCATGTTAAATCTTCCATTGTTGCAGTATTTACTGCTGTCAGTTCTTTCTACTGGACCTATGAGTTCAGTGTCAATAATTCTCCTGGGTTTGTCATTTCCAGATTTTATCAGCAGATCCTGCTTACTCCCACTAGCTTCCTTATTGCGTTGTCCATGGCTGGCTCAGTTACAGTTACTTGTTTATCCACCTGAAAGCTCCTTCCTCCTCCTCAGCTTATCCGGTCTTTATTAACGTCACATGGCACTGCATCAAAAGGTTTTTTTTAAAATGAAAATTCAGTTCATCATTCATTTTATGGTTAGAGAAAAATAGTTGCTTTGTGAAACAAAACCGGGGCAAAATTGATTGTGCCTCTGTTACATTTTTTCCTGTTTTTCAATAGCCTCCATCTTAATTCTTTCCTTCATGTTTGCTCAGAACCCTTTCAAGCTTTTGAAGCCGATAATGGTCCTACACTAATCTGGATCACATTTCCCTCCTCCACACATACACACTTTAACTGTGAGTACTTCATTGGGTCTTCTACAGTCTCAAGGCATCAGCCCTCGTTTGATGGATGTCAAGTGCTGGTTCTCTTGGCATTTTCTCAGGGAGAAGGCTGCCTGGAACAAATTAGCTCTTTACTTTGCTTTCAGCAGGTGATAACTCCTGCTTTCACACAGCCATCACCTGCTTTGGCCTTGCATCAATATCGCCACTTACTGAAAGCTCTTTCTTTTGTTTTGTGCTGTTATGCCCAGATGATTTTCAATCTTGACGCTAGAGAAGCTCTGCCTTTTGTTTTTATTTGCATGTCTGAAAGGCTTGGTAAAAATAAATTATATTTTTGCTCATTTTTTGAAATGATCTGGAACTCCTGGCAAGTTCTGCTTTGCACATCACAAATCTGGGACATGATGTAGGTTTGTTTCCTGATCATACTTTCTGCCCTCCCCACGTCCACATTCCTGGCTGTTCTCTGTTGACTTGTAGTTGTCTGTAGGAAATTGCTTAACTAGGTAACAGCTTTTTCTATATCTTTCCTTCCCTGTTTTTTCCAGATTCTTGAAGCTCTTGTGGTCTCTAGTCTGCAGTGAACACACTGTTTTGTGGTCTGTTAATGTCTCAAATATCAGTCCTATTTCATTCTCACATAAAATGATTGAAAACTTTGTTATTACTGACTCCTGCCATCAATGTTGCCACGTTTGTGTTTGTCATTCTCTGTCATTCAGCACAGCTGAGCAATCTGTCTCAAGCTCAGTCCAGTATGAAACCTTTGTCCATTTTAAAGTTGCTTTCTAACCTCAGCTCATCCAAGCGTTCAGATGCAAAGGTAGAGATGTCCTCCCCTGTGTGCTCAGAAGGATCTGGTTGCATTGAAATCTCTCTTGATCAGCAGATGGTTCAGATCCCTCTGGAGAAAATGTAGTTTTCAGGCTGAGGCGTTTTGCTAACAAAGCTTGGTGGAGCCTGGTGTACTGCTGCAGCTGTGGGGAAACATGCATGGTACTGGAGTGTGGGTCTGGGCCCCTTCCTGCTCTGCAGGCCTGCCTGATCGTGTCCATTCCATTATGGATAACATCATACCGTTCAATCTGTTTAAATACAAAATAATAAACGTTACTAATATGTAGTCTTTAAATCTGCCAATTCCCTAATTTGTAGGACTCAAAAATACAAAGTTTGGACATTTGCTTCTGTTCATGTTGTTATCTCAAAGAGAACTCCTTTCCTTGGTTATTTCAGCTCTTCTTGGGAGTCTTTGTCTGTCACCTGTGAGCAGTGTAGGGTTGCACAACTCACACAGAGCACAGGTTAGAAAAAGGAGAAGAAAAAAGAACTTTCTTTTGGGCCTGTGTTCCTTTATCTTGCATAAAATTGGATCTTGTTTCCTGGCTCAAGCTCCTATACTTTGTTGACTCTCAAGTTGTGAGTTCCATGGCTGGAAATACTTTCCTTTTCACTGTGTACAAGTTGCAGCCTCCCTTTTTTCTTGGCAGATGTGATTGTCTGAGGTTGGAGTTCTAGCTATTAGCATCGTGACCTGCTTAGTCCTGTGTGAAAGCAGCATTTCCTTCAGGGAGTGCAGGAGAACATATGGCCTGTGAGCTGAAACAAAGAGGTTTCCAGTTACGGGTAGCTATTTTCCCCTTGACCCAGAACCTATTGTTTATTCCAGGTACATTGCAAGTGTTCAAATACTTGTCACTTCTAATTAGTTCACTCAAGATCCACAGAGAAACACTATAAAAGTAGTCTTATTATGAACATAAAAACATGGTTTGAATTCATAAATACGTATCCCCACATTTACAGTCTGTGGTGTTTTCCATCACACTGTGGGATCTCAGTTGACCTGCAGGTTGTGGCCTTTATTTCATACCTGTTAGAAATTAAATAGTTTCAAATAAAGGAGTGAAGCTGTAATGGGACCTCTTTGCTTAAGAGACTAAAGAGTCTTTGCATTTGGGCATGAGCAAAGCTCACAAGTGTTCATACAGAGGTTCATGTTAGTATGTCATTTGTGCATTTCATACAAGGGCTTTTAATTTATAACATCTTCATTGTGACCACATTCATATTAAGTGGTGACCTGTAGTAACAGGAGCTCTCCAATAACTCGTTGGAGTTGGAAAAAAAGAAAAAGTTTGTCTTCAAGACTGCCTTTTGAATGAGGAGTTGCACTGAACAGGCTCTTCAGGTTCCAGTCCTGGCTTTTCAATGAAATTGCATAGTCTGTCTGTGTCTGTATGACTTACCCTGGCATCTTGGTCACTGGAGGTGCTTGAACGAGTTTCTGTATGCATTTGCCTGCATGCAGTGTGGTCTGTTACCCTTTTGCAGAATACAATACAAATACGTTTTCTGGTGTTTCTGGAAACTAATTTCATGTTGGTTTTTTTTTCCCTTCTCCCAATCCAGAGCCAAGATGAGGCTGATCCATCAAAACCACCCTGGCTCAAAGGAGGGTAAGTGGTATTTTGAGACCTTTTATCCCTGTATTTATAATTAGAGTGTACATTAGAAGCCTGCAGTTCAATCTAAGTAAAAATAGTGTTTATGATGTTTTTAATAAAATAATCAAGTGGCCAAACCTCACTGAAGGCCAGGCTGCTGCTGTATTTCAGTTTCTTCTTAAGCAGTGGAGGTGAGATATGCAGCTCTCCACAGAGACCTGTGGTTAAGAGCAAGGCTATAGTTGCAGTGTATAATCTATAATGTGTTGGTGGCAAGTGCTTATGGCAGCAGTATTAAATAATTGTTACTGAGCACCTCAGAGTGGTCCCCATTAAATCCGTTCTCCTGGATCAGTCATTGGTGCAACAGAGAGGAAAGAGTATCTCTGAAGGAGTGCTGTGTCTTCTGCTCTTAAAAGAAGATTATAGGTTTGGGGGAGTCTTCTGTATATGCAACGATTCCTTGTAGTAGTTAACTCTGCACTAACCCTAGAAATGATTGCTGTTTGTATTTTTAAAGCATTGCTCATCATGCCTGTTTTGCACAGATGAGAGTGAGCAGGTCGTGCGTTCTCTCCACAACGCACTGCTTGCACCAAACGAAGCAGACAAATTCTGTTTGTAATTGCACCATGACACTCTGTGGTAATAGGTGCCAGCATGGCAGCTTCCCTGGGGTCCTCTGGCAGGAAAAAGACAGTGACGCATTTTACAGGTTATGTGCCTGGTACACGGTCAGGGTGATTTGGTTTGGTGGTGGGACACCCATTAGGAGCTGTCAGTCAGCAGCAGCAAGGTTCGCCTTGAAATCTCAGCAAAACATTGGCTTGCTACACGCTGAAGTTAATTCTCATACTTCTGAGGGAAGCTTCCCTAATAACACATGAAGTTAAATTGGAGGCTTCATTATATGGCTTTCTGCTTTTGGAGTCATTGTTCTGTGGTGTTGTGGCACAAATTGTCACCTGCGGATGCCTGGAGCTGCCTAGCAACCCTCTGCTTTTCCCAAGGAACCTGGGACTTAGTGAGTGGGCTGCTGGAGAATTGGCAATTTGCAGGAGCAGGAGGCAGTGATTTATTGTAACTATAAACAGCACCTTCTCTTGCTGTAACAAGGAGACAGTGTACTCAGTTTATTGGTTCATGCACATCAAATTATTTCCTAGCCTGAAAGGTGGATACACCTACAAGTCCTGAATTACTTAAACATGTGTTGTCAATTCGAGGCATTGTTTGCTCTAGTCTGTAATTTTTTTTATTTTCTATGCAAGATACAACTAAACAGTCTGGCTAATGTAGTTTTGACAAAAGTTTGTCATACTCACTCATCCCAAGCAAGGGACTCCCAGAGAAGATGGTTGTGGGTGGTAAACCTTTAATTCCACCCTTAGACACATTTTGGCTTATTAGCCTCAAAGTAAATTAAATTCTTTTATGTTTGGAGTTGTTCTTTTAATGGGAAGATTAGAGCTGTGGTGTCCTTTGAAGGAAGTAGTCATCCTCTGTCATTGCAAACCACCTTATCTTGCTTAGATTGTCAAGATTTAATGGAAACCTCTGTGTGATACAACTTGTATTAAAAGATGAATACATGCTTTAAGCAATTTTCATTTATAGTATAATGCAACAGGAGCTCCCTGTCTGTAATCACTGGCTTTGGAGGTACCACTTCAAAAAAAAAGGTACAGTTGGTATTATGGATCAGTCTCTGAGTGTAGTATCTCATATCTATATCTTTTATTTATTAGTGCAAATTATCTTCTCATACAGAAATGCTATTCACTCCTCAATACAGCTTTCCATAATTATGCTATAAATATTACATCCACTGCAGAAGAGAGTTACCCTATTACATATAAAACTGCACTGTGCATGTTTGAGGCACTGTCAATTCTTCTGTTATTAAGCAAGGTAGCAGTTGTGCTTCAATAAAGGGGCTGAGATAGCTAAAAACACAACACTTTTGAAAATTAGGAAGTGTTGTTGAATTGTTTTTATTAATATTAACAAGCTAAAAGCAGGTAATCTAGGTATGTAACCATGTAGGGACTAGGACACCTCTCTTCAGTGACAAATACAAGCACCTTTCAAATTGTCATCCTGGCTTACCACTGTTTCTCTCATAAACCTCAATCTATCAAAAGTATTTTGCAGCAAACCAAGTTGTAGCTAGACATGTTTCTCAAGCACAGTAATTTATATAGGCTCATCTTGAATTTATAGAGCATGCAATTTTAATGTTCTTCTTCTTTCCTGGGAAATGTCAGAGTATCTCAGTTTTCTTTCAATTAAATTAGAAAAGAAAATTGAAATCGTGTAGGAAAAAACTGTTAGGAGCATTAACTCTGGAGTTTTACTTGTGATCATTTTGTTGCATCTTTTCAGGTTATACACTCTCCTTTTCAATTTTATATATGCTTTCATAATTCAAGGGATTTACATGCAAAGCTTATCAATAAGCTGTTTTGTGGTTTAAGTAATCCTGGGATTCTTTGTATCATCTGAGTAGTCTGCCATGACACCTATTTTACTCCAAAACAGTATCACCAGTATCGGAAAGGTTTTGTAGCATAAGGACAGCAGACAAATGTGGTGATATAAACATATTTCTTACTTCTTTATGTGGGTGAGATTTTTCTATAATAAGTCAGAAGGGATTTTTGCAGTATGACTTGGTCAAAAAGTTTTTCTGGAATTCTCTATTGGAAATTATGATAGCCTCTAGTTAAAAAAACACAGTGTGGCCTCGCTGTGAGGATTTCCAGTGTTGGAAAACTGCACTGTTGGAAAACTGCAGAGCTGACACGGCTCTTGCAGTTACACGTGACTGCTCACCTTCCCACCAGGCTTGTTCAGCCAGCAGCAGCTGTCAGCTCAGCCATGGCTTGGACACGTCACCCTCCTACGCCCCATCAAAGAAGTCAATTATACTATTACAATTCTGTCACATGTTTCTGTAATAATGGACAGTTTTCATCTTTGTCACAACCTCATGCTAGGCTGTGCTGTGACATCCTTGTCCATTCTCAAGCTATAGTATAGGTTTGGTCATGCTGGATGTTTTGTTGTTCGGTTTCTTTTTTCTTTGGCTGTATTTAAGGGGGCTTGAGTAGGCCCTGATCTCTTAATGGCTGCAGGTTGCCATTTGTCATTTATCAACCTCACAATTTTCACGGCATGTGCGAGTTTGTAGTGGCAGTTTGATTTCCTAGATTGTTTTGAAAGGTAGTTTTTATGGCTGTAAGAACAGTTTGTCCCATACTCCTTTTTCCTGTAATTTTCCTGCAGAGCATTTTGACTGGGTATATTGTAACAAATCAACAAAATAACCAAGCTGAAATTGCCAGCCAGTTTATCACACAAATACCAAAATGTGTAAGCCAGAGTGGCAGGGAGTGAAGACAAATGGCTGAGGATGGAGAGGCAGAGGGTTCCTTTGCAGCCTCTGTAATCAAGAAGAAGACCTCAGAAGCCATATTCTTAATCTTAGCAAGGCCTGAGATCAGAGTGGAGATGGGCAGGGTGAGTGAGACACTAAGAGGTGCTGTGGATTTTGCCTGCTGGGCTGGGTGTTCATTGTGGGGAGAAGCTACAGCAGAGAGGTGCGTGCTCAGTTTCCAGCTTTAGGAAAAAACATTATCTAAAGTCCTTAGAGATGGATGCATTTACTGGAGGCCTTTAAGCTTGATAAATACACCATCTTCAAGGACATGGTTACATCCATGTGGTGTTACCAGTAAGTGGTAGGATCCAGGTGTAATTATCCAGGCTGGTCTCATCAGGAGGGAAGGAGGTTAGAGTGTTTTATTTTATCAGGCTCTGACTGTAGCTGGGGTAATGACCCTTTTGCTTCATTGTCACTTCTGCCAGCAAATGCCATCTCATGTGTGTACAGGTCAGCATGGCTTGAAATGCTGAGCACCACAAATGGTTTCTTTTATAGAAATAAAAATAATACATTTTCTCCTCCAATGTCAGTTTTTTCCTAATAATTATATAGTCCTCAAGGGCCAGTATCAAGTGTGTTCTAGACTAGAATCAGAAGATGGCAGCATCCTGCCTGGGGCCGATCCTCTTTGTTGTGCTCCCTCCTAACCACCAACACCAGGCAGGAATGTATTTATTGTTGCATGTGAAGAAGATAAGCACTTAATCGTTTTTAGCATTAACTTTACAGTTTCTTGACTATAATCTTCTGGCTGTTTTTCTTGCTCCAGTAAAGCATCCCCCTCTTCACCCCTCCCAACCTTAAATTAATTTGGTTTTTTGGTTTTTTTCTCCTGAATTTCCAGGCCTGCAGGTGGTCTCTATGGCATCGATAGCATGCCTGATTTGCGCAAAAAAAAGCCAATTCCACTTGTCAGTGATCTGGTAAGAGATTTGTTCGTTTCTCTTCTGCCACACAGCATTTACACAGCTGGCTTTACTTTCTTGATATATGGGCACATTCATTGTCACTTCAAGAAGCTCAAGAATTTTGTTAAATTAATTCTCATGCTAAAGGGTTAGGAGTACTGATTGAAAAATCTCAGTGAGAATGAGCTATAGTTTTGTAGACAATTTCATTCATTTGACAGAATTAGGGTATTTTTCATGTTTTTATTATTTTTATTTTACAAAATATTTGATTGTTTTCAGGCCTGCATAATTTTAAAAGGTTTTGCTAAAAATCATATACCTTAGGGAAAGTTACAGTGTCCATGTGAGGTTTGGCAGCTTACCAGAAGGCTGGAATTTCAGAGGATAGATAAATGAGCATATGTGGTTGGATTTTAAAAGCTATTTGCAATATTGCTAGTAGACTTCTGCACTGAGGAAGCATGAGAACCAAGTGAGTAATGAGGACAACTTTCATATGCTTGTATGATGTGGTGAAATAAGGCTTCTGCTGGACAAATGGTTTTCCGTTGGTTGTATTCAGTACATGTAGCGATTTCATACTTGAGAGAAATGCTGTAACAGCTGAAAGACCAAAGTTTCTATATCCTGTAATTCATGTGAAAAGATGCATACAATTTTGTCTGCCAGCTTATACATCTGCAGCTTGGTATGTGTCTAGCTAACTGCTTGTATCTTAAATCGTTGCAATAATGGCATTAACTTGTGTTACTTCCCTTGAATGCATTCATTCTCTCTCTTCACAGGCCATGGTAAGTGGAGGTGAAGACTATCCATCAAGTCTTTACCAGAAAAAAACCCCTTACTTTATGTTATTTCCCTCTCTACTTCTTTGCTTTTTGTTTGGAACCCGCCTTATTGCAGTGAATGCGTATCCGACACTCTGTCCTGCTCCATCACTGTTGGAATGAACTTTTTCAGTTTCTCTTGAAACAGCATAAAGCAGAACATAAGTGGTACAAAACTGATAGAGTGGGATGATTTCAAAGCAAATGCTGCTATCTTTAAGTATCCTTCTCTGCCTTCATGTTACTGGAGTGGCTGTAGAAATCCCTTGCATGCCACTGTGAGGTGCTGCAAAGACAGTGCCCTGTGCTGTCCACAGCTGCAAAGCAGTGCTGGCATGATGTGAAAGGCAGTTCTCTGAGGGGAAAATGCAGTTCATTGTGTTCAGTGATGGCTGATGAATGTGATAAACCATCACATTCAAGCCTCTGCTCCCAACTCACTCCCCTTTCTTTTATCCTTGTTACTTGCAACCTCTTTACTGTCACATTTTGGGGTGTTGTATGTTTTGTAAAGCTGGTAAAATAATCTCCCTTTGGATATGAATGAAGTTAGATAACACAAAAGTGTGTCTGTTGTAGTGTCTTCAGACAGTAGAGGGGCTACTGTTGCTACCAGAGCATAACAGTGGAGATGGAAACCCAGGTTTTGTTGGGAATTTACTAGAGTGATACTGATTATGGACAGATGGAAACAAGTTGGAGACCTTTCAGAGTATACATTTGATTCCTCTGAGATATGAGGAACCAACTTAAATGCATTAGATTACTGGTTTGGTATCTGGCATGACAAAGTCCCCTTGCTCACATCTCTGGGCATGTAATGTCATTGTACTTGGAAATGTTGGTGGTGAATAACAAACTTTCTTCTTCCCTAGTCACTGGTTCAGTCCCGAAAAGCCGGAATTACCTCAGCAATGGCTACTAGAACATCTCTCAAAGATGAAGAGCTGGTAAGTGGGAGGGTTGCTTGACTTCTCTTAATTCTTACTAAGCAAATTAAAGGGATTTGGCTCTCTGAGATTCAGAGCTAGCTTCACAGATGTCTAGAAATATAGATGCAAAGCTTCATGTATAATTTGGTCAAAGAAACTAAACACGTAAAAGTAATATTTAATGTATCAATATAATCCTGAAAAATGTAGAAACACAGAATATGCTGAGTTGGAAAAGCACCCATCAGGATTACTGAGTTCTCTTGGTCCTGCATAGGACACCACAAGAGACATCATCTGCCTTGATGGTGTTGTCAAACACTTCTTGATCTCAGTAATCTTACCATTGCCTTCTGTGCTATCTGCCATAAGGGACAGTGTATAAAAACTTGCTTTATTCAAGATATTTCCCATCCACGAACATTAATTATTGTCTTCCAATTTTTTTAATGCCTGGGGAGACATTTTTGAAAGGTGAGGGGTGTTCTGTGACACTGCTTGAAAAAATTTGATGCATTTGTCCACCTCAAATGTGTAGCTTTATAGCACTGGTCATGCCTTTTCCTGTAAAACTCTTGCGTTAACCAGCAAAAACAGGCTCAGTCACCTTCCTGGATATTGATTTACATGTGCTCTTGCCTTTCAGAAATCTCATGTCTATAAGAAGACCTTGCAAGCCTTAATTTACCCCATCTCTTGTACAACCCCACACAATTTTGAAGTGTGGACAGCCACAACTCCTACCTACTGCTACGAGTGCGAGGGGCTGCTGTGGGGCATTGCGCGGCAGGGAATGCGCTGCGGGGAGTGCGGGGTCAAGTGCCACGAGAAGTGCCAAGACCTGCTCAATGCTGACTGCCTGCAGAGTGAGTAGTGGCCAGTGGAGTGTGGCTGTTCCAGAAATTGTTGCCAGAGCCTTCCTAAATGTACTGCTGATATCTCAGGGATCAGTGAAGCTGCAGTGATTGAAGTGAGAGTCACTTTTTCTGTGTTTTCTGAAAAGGTGCCACTGGGCTAAACCTACCTCCTGGGGGCACAGACAGCCCCACTAATGCAGAAAAGTTTTGCAGCATTGCCCTTGATGTCCTTTAAAAGAAGGTTTAATTCTTTACTCTTTCACGTCTGTTTGGTTTTGTCTGATTTTTTGTTTGCTGGTTTGGTTTTTTTTGCTTTGTTTGCTCTGTTTGTGTCACCTCAGGTTGTGTATTTGCTAGCATATCCTTCATTGAAGTATGGGTTGGATGAATGGGGTATGAGGCTGGATATTCTGACATTTGTTTTGTCCCACCTGCCCTGGTATTGCAGTCAGGTTGCTTGTTCTGACTGTCAGACTGTGCCACTGTTTTCAGCTTTTTAGAGCAGCACTGGGCTCCTCTTAGGGTATAGAGTTCCTAGACTTAGCTTGGATTATCTGTACCAACAGCAGCCTGAAGGGAATGCACTGAAGACATGAAGACATGCACTGTCTATTAGACAGTGGGCCTGCTTGGCTGAACCACTTTAGAGACCTAGGGCTGAGTTAACAGAGGTGGTGAGTCAGATACAAAGGTGTTGTTTGAGTATATGGGCAGTATTTCATCTTCCTACTAGCATTTCTGATTATTTTGTTGGTGTAAAAAAACTAAGTAAAAAGCTAAGTAATCTCTTCAAGGAGCTCTGTAACTTTGCAGAATAAATGACACCTTACACAAACAATGGAGAAGTTTAAAAGGAATTAAATTAAAGGGGGAAAAAAGGATAAAAGAAGTATTCATTTCAGCATCTGCCTTAGTTCGGTTGTTCTTATTTGCTTGAAATACCATTTCTTAATTCAGTCTCAAATTTATGTTCCTGCTTGAGAGAAAAATATCTCAGTCTAAATAGAATAGAAATTTCTTCCATGTGTGTTAAAATATTGAGTAGGAAGGTGTGCCTATTTTTGTTCACTCTTCCTGTCATTGTAGCTTGATGGTCTAAGTCTAAGGAATCAGAAAAGTTTGTGAAGTATGAAGGGACTTACTGCAAATTCCTATCAGCAACTCAATGAATATGAAAAGTCAGATCTTGTGATCTGACTTGGGCTGTAGTTGTTTGGGAAAGCCAGGCTGAGTGATTCATCAAGGGATACCAGTGAATCATAGGTCATTTGTTTTTTCTTACGACTCTTCTTAACACCCAAATGGATATTGTTTACACTTGTATTTTGGATGTGTGCAGAGTCTTAAATTTGTCATAGTTAGGTCTAGGGCTATTTTCAATGGCTTATTTGTAAGACACATCTGATTCTGGCCAAGCACCTCTGTCCCCCAGTTGCTTAGGGATTCTAGATTTGTCTTTGGGGGCTGGGAGTTGAGTTTATAGCATTTGAATGGTTGCATCATTCGCACCTTGGCTTTGTTGAGACCTTTCTGTGACTAAGCAAAGGGCTGTGGTGTTGCATTTGGGCCAGGAGAATGTAGTTTGGTTATAGCTCAGTTTTCTGTCACGGTCTGATGCATGGGTTCGGTTCCTAAGAATAACCTTTTTATTTCTGGAGTTCACCTGAACTCTCTGGTGAATGTGAAATGTGCTCATTTTCAGTATTTGAGGTGAAAAGCTCAAGGCATCCAGGCTTGATTCAGATGCATACCCATGATGCTGTAATGTTTCAAGGGAGTTGTGATATCTCAGTAAGGGAGAAACAGAGGAGGATTAGGTTTGTACCAGCAGCAGAGAGGAAGCAGGCACAAAGCCGTTGTACAGAACAGCGATCCTGAAGTTGAAAACATCAGGGAAAAACCTCCATATTAAAGAAATAGCTAATGACTAGGAGGAAGTATGTTCCTGCAGAGGAGGGTTGTGGCTATCCATGTTCAAGAAGGGAGACTGCAAATGGGAATGAGTACTGGAGAGAGTTCAGTAGTAATGGGAGAAATATGAGAATATCTCAAGAGAGGATGATACAAGATTGTTAATCTTTCAAAAGACGTGCTTGGCAGTCTGGAACAGGAGGGAAGGAATCATGCTGTTTCAAAAAAAGAAAGAAGCTGTACTAGATCTTCCCTAATAGAATGTTTCTAAAGGGATATTTTGGAGCCCAGGGCAGAAATCTAGGACATCTCATGTAGTGCACCTGCTGCAACTCTGGCTTACTCTTAAAGTTTACAGATAACCATGTCTTAAAGCCTTTTGGGCAGTAGATACTGTTTCATAGCTGGCAGCGGTGGCTCTGTGAATTAGTTTAGTCCTTGTTTGAATTTATTTATGCTTTCACCATGTTGGGGAAGAGGGAGATAAGCTACAGGGAGTAAGATGATCTTTTTAAGCTTATTGTTTACAAAAGAGTAAAAGGGCTAAATTTGCTGTGAGAAAATTAAAGGTAGAAGAAGAAGACAACTTCAGTGATTCAGACTCCCTGAGAACAGGGAGTCTCTGGAGCTGAGACTCTGAAGAATAACCATGGGGGAAGGTTTTCTTATCTAGTTGTAATTACATAATCTTATGCAATGGGCTGTGGGATGTGATGTTGGCAATACTGTGTGCTTTTTCAAAGAATAGAAGAAACAACTGGAAATTACTTTTCATGTATGACAAAGCATTAAGTAAGAACTTATTATTTTATTCAAGGGGTTGCAGATGTTTTCACATTTTCTTTGAAAATGTAAACTCAGGATACTTCATCATGCAGAGTTACAGAAACAGAGATGAAACAACTGAAAGTACAACAGGCTTAAAATGTGTGAAGCATGTAGAAAGGTAAAACCCAACCAAACAAAAATCTTATTTACTGAGTTACTTTTAAGGTGTCCAGAATCAAGGAAGAGAAACTGGGAATGGAGTCTGCAGGGTTACCCACTGTGAATGTGGAAGGTATCATTAGCTGGGTTAGAGATGTAGAGGAAGCTGGAGATGGTAATTGGGTAATGAAAAGATAGAAAAGACAGAGGATAGTGGTGGGAGTTGGTGAAGGAGGTGAATGTGCCTCTGGAATGGGAAAACAATTGTTCTTAATACTAGAAATGTATTAAAAGGCAATTTCAGGTAGCTGTGTTCTTTGCTTCAGTGTGTTCATGCTGAAATTCTTCTAACTGGAACCCAACAAGCCAGAGGAAAATGGAAAAGTTTAATTTCTTTTAAAACATATGTTTGAAGAACATAGTCTCAGCTTGAGGAATGAGAAACAGGGTGTCTGGTGTAGAAACAACAGTTTAGAGATCCTGTAAATTCAAGACTGAACTTTTTTGTATACTGAGCTCGGGAGGGATTTTTTCCTAACAGAAGCTTTATTGTTGCTGTCGGCAAAAAGCCCAAAACATTCTCAGGACATATCTTCACTTACGTCTATTTAGGGCTTCCAGAAAATGTTACAGTGGAGTAAAATGAATTTTCACACTGGTAACAAATACAATTCTATTGATTATACCTTGATGCCTCAGGATAAATATTCACTTCAATCTGTGTAAGTCTTCCAGAAAATGTTGCATTGGAGTAAAATGAATGTTCAGGCTGGTCTCAAATACTTTTCCATTGTTTATGCCTTAAAATTTTGGGTAGACACCTGGGGTTTTAGTCCTTAGATTTAGAATGTACTGTTTATCCATTTTCCATCCTTCATACCTTTCTGGGAAAAATAATTCTCCAAGTCTTGTAGATTAAGTTTGATTCTCTCTTCTGAGGGTATTTTTCTTTGTCTCAATGTTTTTAAGAAACTTATTTTCTGATACACTCGACAAATTTATCATCAGTGTGGGACTGCACCGGTGAAAAATTCAGCAATGCTTTGTTGCAATTTGAATCAAACCCCATTTTCAGACTACTTCAGTAGGGCTATTCCATGAATTGGTGGTGTCTGAAGTGCAATAACCTGAAATCAGTTGTAGTATGTGTACTGCAGCCTCTTGGTTCATAGTGTTCTAGGTACTTAGGAGTTATTATTCTGATGATAGAGCACTTACCTTTTTTATTATAAGCTCATAAATACCTGCTCAAAGGACAGTGCATTTTTTTAGCCATCTGCTATTCTTGGAAGTAGTAGAAGTCTCTTCTGAATGGGTACTTTTCCTTTCTTACTTGACTGAGAGTGGATAGAGGGATGTTCTTTAACATCCCCAGGGCATGCAAAGCTTTCAGAAACTGAGCTTTTATTTCTTGACTTGAGCATTGGTGTACTACTAACTGAATTACAATGGGTTGGGCAATTCTGATATCAAAGAAAGAGTAAATCCGTGGCTGGATGAGTAGGAGATGAAGGAACAAATGACAAATGCAGAGAAGTAATTACCAAGTGTGTGGAAGGGAAGGACATGATGTGATCAAGAACCTAGTAAGAGGCCTATAAAGTTCAGGGCTAGCTTTTTTGCTCAGTGCATTTTGACTCAGGACTGTGAGGCAGGTGTGGTTGTTGCTTTTTGGATGAGAAACTTGTGTGTGTTGTACTCTGAGTTCAGAGGCTGCAGTTCCGAGACCGAGTCAGCGAGTGGGGGGTTAGGCAGACGAATTAAGTCATGTGCTAATCATCCTGGCTTATGAGTTGAATGATGGTTAGACACCATGGTGATGAACAGTTGTTTGCTCCCAGAGTCCTATGTAAGAAAATATTTGCACAGAAGGAAGAAGGGTACCTTTATTTGAAACTTGAATATCTATTTTAAGTTTCAAGAATATATAATTTCTAAGCATTATCCACCTACTGAACAGCTGCCTTCTATCCTGACAGTGTTGCTTTCTTGAATTCTTCTTAAAGCATAGAATAACAGCACTGGTGGTTTACTAATAGCTGTATCAATACAAATCACAGTATATATATATATTAGCTTTTTGTTTCCAGTCATAAATTGACTGATAATTCTGTCCTGGAGAAGAAGAAGAAAAGCCCAAAACCTGTACACAATACATGTATATTCCAATGCCTTTTTGTTGCCATTCACAGGATTTGAAAAGCTGATCCATTGACCAAAAATGTCTTTGCAGCTTGAAGAAACAATCCCAGTCCAAGAGCAGGAAAAACACCTTCTGCCATTCAGTATAGTGACATGTTTTGAGTTTAAAACACATACATCATAGTTAATTAGTCCCCCAGTCATGGGTTTAGAAGCCCTCCTGGTTTTGTACCAAGAAGCAGGTATCAAAATTAAGAAAGAGTGCGTTGTTGAGCCATTGTCTGTTCTTTGTTTGTCTGTATTGTCAAATAAGGTGTCTGTCTGATTCAAGCTTTTGCCCTGCAATTCAGGCACAGTCTCTGCAGGCAGAGAGAGACCTTTTCCAGGGGAGGAATAATGAAGCTGCCTGGGCAAATTATCTGGACAAAGTGGGGAAGCAGTGTGGGTGGAGGTGGGAGATTTCCTCTGGAGTCACAAGGCAGAGCCAAGTCTTGGAGGTGACTAGAGGGGATGTAGGGGTCTGTATGTCATGGTTTGAACATCCTGCAACCCAGGGTGCCCTGGACTGCTGCTAGGCTTGCAGAGGGATAAATCCACTGTGCAAAGTCTCTGGAGGTTGTGGAGATGTTAAACATGTTTTTAATTAGAATTCCTCCATTTGTCCAAACTTGCATTATAAGGCCTCATTTGATGCTCCTGCAGTACTTGCATTAAGGCTAGTTTTAATTGGTTCTTAATTTCCTTGAAGTCAGAAAGGTCAGGGCAGAGTTGATTTCTTTGGATCATGACAGCTCTCAGAATTTCAGCTAGGAAAAGCAAATTGTTCAGTTTGGCCTTTCCCAATTTCCCAGTAATTTTCTGTAGTTCTGCATATAAAGCATAAAGTCCATCTCCATCCTCAGGAGACCTATTTCTGTTAAAACTGAATAGCACTTCTTATCTGAAGTTCAAAGCATAGCCCCTGGTATCATTTCAGTTTCATATTCCTTTAATAAATGTTAGGTGCATCACCGGTGAGTAGAAACAGCAGGGACTGTGTAATTAATTCCAGTATTTTTGATTTCATTTCATCTTAAGCCAACAACAGGAAACTCTGGGGCATGTTCTTTTTATTGTACTAAATGAAATACTGAACATCAAGCCTCTAGCAAGGAAAATGAAAAAGTACTCAGGTAATGTAAAATTATGGCTTGTTTCACACCCAGGTCCTTAATAACATGCTTTGGTATGCATTGTCCTTAATGAACTTCTGACACTTCAGTGGTTACAGTCTATTGCAAACTGAAACTGGTTTTTATTCTCTTTGGTTATGTACTGCTGGGCTCTTCTTGGTGTGTGTGTGTGTATGTGTTCATAGGACTTTTTTCATATTTAGTCACTACTTGCTGAAACAGTTTTGTAAGCAAAACTATAGTTCCTTATAGGAAGGGTACTTCAGATATCATATTTGCTCACTTCTGGAAGAAAACAGTTTTATGTATCTTTGTGGATTGATGACTCCCTTTGCACATACCTTGCACCTGCTTTAATACATATTTTTAAGGTAATTTAATATTTGATGAATACCTGGATGAAGACATTTTTCCTAGGACTAAGCTTACTTTAATTAAACTATCCTGGGAAAGAAAAACAAACAAAAGTATATTACATTAAACAGAATGGTTATGATTGAATGTGTTCACAGGACTTTTGTACTGGTTTAACTTAATCTGACTTAAGATCATAATTTGAAATTGCTGCAGACAGTGTAGAGAGACTGTGTGCAATCCTGAGTTCCTGTGTGCTTTTCATTTCACACCTGAGTTGACTGCCCTGTTAGCTCACATTGATGCTTTTATTGATGCATGTCTCACATCTGACACAGTAGTCAGTTTCTAAATTTTGACGGGAAAAATGACTGTCAGAATTGAGTAGGAAGTATTTGGTGGTGGGAGTAGTCTTATCTCATAATTTTATGAACTTTGACATTTTTTAAGAGGTATGCAAGCGACCAGAGGCTTCTCTTTTGTCAGATGGAGTTCACTACCTGTGCAGTTATAGACTCTGTGCCTGGCTCTTGTGTCCAACTGCTGGACACTGTGGTAGCACTAGATGCTTATAATGGCCCAGGTTTTGATCTGTTGAGTTTGCTATCTTACAGCTATTTGTTGTAGTTAATATACCTATGCAGTTCTAGAAATGGATTATTTGAGCTGTCTCCATGTGAACTGATAAAATAGAGTGGCGTCCAGAGAGGCACTCTGTGTTTCTGCAGCTTGGTGCCTGATCCAAACAGGGTGGTTCCAGGCAGCAGGAGACATAGATTTGCAGTGACTCTGAGCTCAGCAGGGAGCTTTGTGACACACATGGGTAGAAAATGCTGACAGTTTGGACCCATCTGAGCTTCTCTTCTGTGGTGCTGAAGTGCAGCACTGAGACAAGCTCATATTTGTAATGGAGGTCCTACGTCCTCTTCTTAGCACTTGTCTAAGCAAGGATTTATTTGTTCATAGCAAGATGATGAGAGCAGAGCCTGTGCTGTTAATTTAAGAACCTCATTCTTGGGTGTTCCTCAGCTGTAAGGATATTAAATTACAGACTCTGTGCCTGCAAGGATATTAAATTAACCTGTTGTTAGGAGGGCAGTCTGATCCCAGATTATAGAGGAACTACCCCCTCTGCCACCAACTGGTCCAAGTTCTCTGTATATGTTGGAAGAGGGGGAACAGAGTGTAAACATCAGTATCAGGAGCCATCATATGAAGGCTAACTTGTAGCTTTGATCCCCCTGTTGAGATTCAGTGAGACATGATTCTGTGTGTGTGTTTGTTCCTGATGAGCATTGTGTATTTTCTGGGGCACAGGAGCAGCAGAGAAGAGCTCGAAGCATGGAGCTGAAGACCGGACCCAGAATTTCATAATGGCCATGAAGGATCGCATGAAAATCCGGGAGCGGAACAAGCCTGAGATCTTCGACTTGATCAGAGATGTGTTTTGTGAGAGCAAAATGACACATGCTCAGCAGATGAAGACAGTGAAACAGAGTGTGCTTGATGGTACCTCAAAATGGTCAGCAAAGATCACGATCACTGGTGAGTGGGATAGTCATGGACTCTCTTGGTCTCACTTGGGAGCCTCAAGTAAGAGAGTTGGTGTGAAATTATAATATAGAGGAAAGGCTTTTCTGACCTCTGTGTCTTTCCGCTGAGTGCACATACAAGTAGCAGGTGCGGATACCCCTGTTGCAAGCGCTGTAGTGCACCATGACCTGAGGCTCATCAGAAATGCTCTTATGAAGGACATTCCTGTTTCTCTGGCCATTATGAGCTGCTGCTTCACGTGGTGGTTGAATGCATTGTCTTGTTGCAGGGTGTTGGTAACCCTTCTGTTTTCCTTTCAGTGGTGTGTGCTCAGGGTCTGCAGGCCAAAGACAAGACCGGGTCCAGTGATCCATATGTAACTGTTCAAGTGGGTAAAACAAAGAAGAGGACAAAAACAATCTTTGGGAATCTGAACCCTGTGTGGGAAGAGAAGTTCTACTTGTAAGTTCTCTGACAAGGACTCTCACCCCCATGTCACCTGTTTGTATCATCTGTGCTTTGACAGCTGTGTCTTCTCTCTCTGTACGCATTCCCACATCACCTGTAATCTGGGATGGTTCTGTTTTTGCTCAGCATTTTGTGTGTGTGTAGGGTTGACACCTTTAACAATGTACGTAGTGCACACCTATTTATCCCATCTGTCTTCCTTGTGTATATACAAATTGTCTGCTTTATGAACACTTCTATACTGATGTTCTGAGAGAATGCTAAAGGGAAAGGAAAATATTTAAATCAGCAGCTTTTGTTCCTGGCTTAAAAAAAATCCTTGTAATATGAGAGTAAAATTCGTGTAAAAGACTAAGGAAACTTCTGTGACCTATTTTCTGGTATCTGCTACTGGTGTTTGGTAACCAAATTTAAAGGTAATTAATTTTCAGTTGTCTGTGACACCAGCAACCTCTTCTTTCAGTTTTGGAACATCAATTTAACAATAACTCGAAGGAGTTATTGTTGTGAGAGAAAGCTTCCAAGATGACCAATGAATTAAGGTCTGAATTGAAAACAAAGTCTGGAGGCACAATTCTTTAGATAACATTGTTCCATCCTTCTTTTATTGAATAAGTAATCTGTAACCTCAGTTTGTCATTGGAGATGTTAAGAACCAAAATGGAGACATGAAATCCAACAACTTTTCTGAAGATTCTGGGTAATTTCATTCAACATCAACAATCTTTATTTCTTTTAATGTGTAAGGTCTTCCATTGTACCATCTCTCTCCTTTCTCTCTTTTTCTCCCTGTCCTTTCCTAAACTGCCTGTGGGGGAGCTCTCTCTGTGAAGTGCAATTTGTGTTTCAAAATCAGTTTCATATGAGTCCAGCTTTGTCTTTACAATGTACAGTAGAAACAAAATTATTTTTAACCAGTTTTGAGCTACTCATTAATGTCAGAAAAATCCTACTGCTATTTTAAGTGAGTAAGCCCCTGGCTTTATTCTTAGTTTAATCCAAGATAACATGTCTGCTTGGTAAGTAGTAAGAATGCTTAGGTGCCATTTGGATAACTCTAGTCACAATAGCAGCAAGTCTGTGTAGGAGCCTTAGGGACCTTGATTTACCATGCCAAGTAGTTACCATGGTATTTGCAGTGTGCTCCCTTCTAATTTTAGGAGTTTTAGCAAATACTCTGTTTAAAGATAGATAGCAGAGTGTGATAAATGTCACTGTTTTAGCGGTGACACTGTTTAGACTTAATCGCCATGTCTGTGATTCAGCAGATAACATGATCTTGGGCATTAGAGTTGATGCTACTTTCTGTCTTGCCTGTGGTGGTTGCCTTCCTTGCCTTAGAAGAGCAGGAGGAGATGAAGGGAATGAGCACAGTTTCCACACTGATGGCTGGAGAGCATTCAGTACTGCAATCAGTGTGTTGTTTCATTAGTAGATGTCAAAGCTCACTTTCTGCTGGATGAGGAGAGAGTCATTTAGAAGTGTGCGCAGTACTGGTTTTCTACACACCCGTGTTTCTGTTTTACATTTATGGATCTTTTTGCAGCTTACAGCTCTTTAAGTTCTAAAATTTTCAAACCCATAATCAAATGGAAATTTAAATCAACACATTCAGGCCCAAAATACCCATTACATACCAGGCTTTTTTAGAAGAGATTGTCGGGTCAGTCAAGAGATTGTCAAATTTTAAGGGGTTGGATGGGGAGATGTCTTTGATTCTTGAAATTAGGTTAATTTCTTCTAGTGAGAGAGGGGTGTGCTGGTAGTTACTGAAAGCCTTGCAGTACACATATGAAAGCTTTGATGTTCAAAATGGTTAAACAATTGAAAAAGAGCAAAATGTGTAAGTAGAGAGGTCAGGTCAATTACTAATGTGTATGTCAGCAGTGCTGGCTTGGTGGACTTGTTTGTAGCTGATGTTCCTTAGGTGCCTAGTGCCTTCCATGTGATCACAATTCCAGTGTGTTTTCAAGGGTGGAATGTAGAGCCAGAAATCTGTGTGCATCAGTCATTAGAATTATAACTCTTTTATTATAACCATGGCACGAATGAAGACACACATTGTACAAATGAGTAATACAATTATTTCTACAAGCTCAATAAAGTTTATTAAAAGCAGCTTAAATAAGTTTGAAAATGTTTATGTCTCTGGTATTTTAAATAGGGGGATTTGTGCTTATTTACAGTGATTGATAGAAAAGTATATAAACTTAAATAGCTCTCCCTAAAAATGGCTTTGTTAGTTTTCCATGTATTTTCAGAAAAAAATAATGTGGTAAGTTTGACCCAATTCTAAAGTCCAGATTTAGAATCATATTTTAGAAAAGGCAAAGTTGAAAATGCTTTGGGTTTCCATTATAAGTGCTTTTTAGGTCATTACTAGCCTGGGTAACTGTAGGCATCTGCTTTGATTAATCACCAGTTCTTGTAGTGTATTCATGTTGCCTGAGCAAGCAATTTGCAGGCTGTTTCTTTCTGAAAATTATCTCTTTGTGTATTTACATCTATAGCTTTAGGAAATAGGTTGTTATGGAGAGATTTTTGTATATTTCATCAGCGTTTGAAGACCTTTGAAAACATGAGGTGTTGATTTTTCTGCTCTGTTCAAAGTGTTGCAGGCTTGATGCAGACTCTGCATATGCGGTGCTTGGCAGCAGGAAGCTTGGTGGGGGACTCCAGCCACTGCTGTAGCATAATGTTCTGTGAACATACACTAAGGAAACCCTGCTTCCCTTGGGTTTATATCCCCTTCCCTCCTGCAGTAAATCCCAATTTCTTTCCTCTGGTTGTGATGAGCAAGCTTATAGACATCCTCCTTCATTTACTTTTCTCCCCGTGCCCTCAGCTCTCTTCCCTTGCCTTAGCTCTGGCTGGACAGAAGGCAGCATGTGTCCTGCCTGCAGCTGGATTCTGAGTTGTCTGTAGTGGTTGGTGCATGAGAGCCAGCTGGCTGCAGGCTTTCCAGGGACAGCAGCTGGTATGGGTTTCTCTTCTCCATCTAGCTGGTTTTTTTTGGTTTTTTTTTTTTTTTTCACGAAACTTGTTGGAATGTAGAAGCTTTCATAACAAGTCTTCATAACTCTTGTTTCCTTAGGAATCAGTCCAGTAATATTAGAAGGAAGCTATTTTTTGCCATATTCAGTGCAATTAGAACAAGACAGTAATTCCCCATTTAGACATGTTTTAGACTGTCAGTGGAAATTACAGGGTTCCTCAGAGTTCCTGGAATCTTTTTTTTCTCTAAAGGCTGAATCTGAGCATCATTTTGCAAGGGTTACAATAGCAGACAGTGCTTAGGAGGATAAACCTGACCACGGGGCAATTTCAGTTTTAAAGGGAGAGCTCTGGGGTTGTTTGGAGACTGCTTGTCCATACCTTTTGTTCAGGGAATGCCATAGTCTTTAAAGACTGTGAGCACTAAATGTTACTGTTCTTTCTGGCGTAGGTGCAAAATTACTTGTTCATTTTATAGTAATATCCCCTTGAAATTGTGTGATCTGAGTACAGCTGTGTTTGAAGCTTTGAATGGTGGGTGTGAAGTCATTGCCTGGAACAAATTACATTGTCTATGAACAGGTTTCAAGAGGCATGTTTATTCTTTCTCATTGCAGAAGAATAACCAAGTTAAAATGAATGCAGGGCCTTGGGCAGAGCAGACGGCAAATATTTTACTGGGACATGCAGAGCTCATATGATATACATACCTGTTAATCCTTTGGGAAAGGTGCTGCTCTCAACTAAGCACTGGCTAGTAACCCAGAGGCTTCTGAAATTTTCTTTTTAGCTGCTGAGCAAGTTGTCAAGCTCAACATCTTTCAGTTATCTCTGTGATTTTATGTGCTGCTCCAGAGCTGTATTTTAGACTTCTCCTTCTGAGATCACTGTGTTTATAACCATTGTTACTCTCCCCCCTCAGACTCCTTTCACTGTGTGGCAGAGGCCATCCAGTTTGTCATGCTTTCTTTAATCTCCAGGTACTGCAGATACTGAAACTGGCACTCTGATAAAATCTCACTTGTTTCCCTGCTCAGTTACCAACATGAGACTTAAATCTGAATGCAGACCTGATGCCTCGTGGCAAGCACCAGTTGGAAAGCTGAGTTAATGTAGCTAGTGATGTAAAATGCAGAATCACTTTATCTGCTCTTTGTAGTTAGAAGAGCTGCACCATTAATTTGTCAGTTGGTATTGTAAGATTGGGTAACAGCAAATGATTGTACTTGTTCTCCTAAGAAAAGAGCTTCATGCTAGTAAGAAGTGGAAACTCATTTCTTTGTTCTGAGACAGCAACAACGGCCTCTCAGGGCATATTATTGTGCTGTCATGCTTAACTTACAAAGTACTGAGGATTTTCCTTCGTTCTCTTTCCACTCTGATTTTGCCTTAGGTGTTTTCTCCACTGTCCTTTTTTCTCCATAAAAGAGGAATCTTATCATCATTTAAAAATGAGCCTCTTCTGAGAAGTTTTTTGCCTTCCATTCTTGCTGCAGTTGGCCACAGCTGAGCTGCCAATTGGACCCTGCAATGTTTTGACACTTCACTTGAACCACATTCGAATCCTCCTGCTTTTTCAGCTGTACCGTTTCCCAAAACAACTTTTTTTCTGCTGCTTCTCTGTATGTTGCTGCAACTTTTTACTGGTCTTTCACATACTGGTTGCTACAACTACTCCTTCCTTTCTCATTTTCCACAAAATCACTACCTTTTTTTGGGCTTTGCTCCTCAGAATCAGAACTGTACTCTTCAAATGATCACAGGTCCTGAAATCTTGCTGATCTCTTCTCTCCTTTGCATTTTCCCACCTCCAGTACTCTCATCCATTATTTCTGCAAGCAGCTCTGCACTTTCTTTCTTTCTCTTTCTCTACCATTGTATGAAATGTCCCCTGCACTGGAATGTGGAACTTTACAGGCCCTTCTTCAGAACTGTGTCAGCAGGAGGGAAACTGCTCACAGAATATGAACACACAGACATTCACTAGACTCTTTGAACCAAATTTTTGGTTCAATACAAAAAAACCCCTCCAAAAATAGAATAAAACTACTTAATTCTGGGCTTGACTGACCTATGTTAAAATCTGCAAGATGTTCTTGCTTCCTCTGGTCTTTTACTTTGCTTGTCTGTTCTTGCATAAATCTATGCAAGAACAAAACATGTTGTGTTTTGTCTTTATTAGCCTGTCAGCTCTACAGGGTAAAATTAGCAAATTCAGCACAAATGGTGTTGTTGGGGCTTTTGTTTCAATGAATGAATCATTGGTTCAGAAGTAGTATTCTGGTCATTTTTTGACACTTCTCCTTTTTCTTTCTCTCCACATTTTGAAGGAGATGAGGCGCAGTCAATGACCTGTCCCAGACCCCTGACATCACCCAAGCTCATCTGGCCCAGCCTTTACAGACTGGCGGAGATCTCAGAACTAAGAATCATTTCCTACAAATTTTTTTCAGAAGTTGGAGCTACATTAGAGGGATACAAATTACTAACTTCATTGTGGGAGGAACTATAGTGTAAATTCAACAGTTGCTTGTTCTGTTTAGCCACCAATATACTAATTACTGTGTGTGTGGGCATGTCACTGTGTGAGCAGACCAGAATTAACCACAGCTTCGTGTACTCTCGTGCTTCCCCTCAGCTGGGCATGGGAAGAGACCCAAATATTGACAGTGCAGGGGATGTGTGTGGGTGCTGGGGCTTCAGTGCTGTGTAAGACTAAAGGGGAATGTGGCAAAATAGATCGAGGTAGAGAGTGGGATAGTGAGCAAGTTAGCAGAACCAGGCTCAGCTGCTTCCAGTGCAGCAGCGACTGGTTTGAGGCAGTTTCTGGAAAATGTTACTTCATTTGGTAGCTTGAAGTGTAAAAGTAAGTGCTTTTATAAAAATGGCACCACTCCAAACACTGAGACAATATGGATAAAAAAATAAAGGGTTTGAGCCATGTATGTAGCAAACCTGGTTTCCATCTCTTGATCTCTGAAATGGACCTGAAAGTATTTGGGAATTTCTTCCTCTTGGTGGGGTCACAGAGCGTTTCTTTTCTCTGCATCCTCTTGGGAAAAGCTGTGAGAGCTCAGCTGTAGGAGGGTGGACAGACATATGTGTGCACACAGTGAGATCAAGCTTCATAAAAACATAACCAGATGTGGGGCAGGCATCTTGAGATATATGCTGGCTCTTGTATTAATGATGGGGAGAGCTTCTAGCAGCAGAGCTTGTTAGCCACAGTCTTATGGAGTCATGTCACTGTTACAAATTGGAAGCTATTTATCATTAATTAGAAAATTCTTGCCCATCAGCAATCCCAAGTCTTCCAATGTTCACGATTCTGTTTTGGGGTGCTCACTGAAAAGTGAACTGGTTTGGACACAACTGTGTTGTTTCTCTAAATCAAGGACTGTGGTTCTACAGACTTACCCTTTTGATGGTAAACTGGCAGCTCAAGGCTTTCAGCTGCAGTAAGCAAGTGATAAAGCTCACTCTCTGGCATGGCACCAGCACAAAGAAAGCAAGTTGAGCAGTCTCTTAAAAGCAACAAGGAAAAGTGTGGTAAAATAGAAGCTTTAGTAGCTCAGTAAATGCTATTGGAAGGCTTCCTGCAGGATGTTGCTGTTGTGAGTTATGCTGTTGTCTTTGAGTGAAGGATGATAGCCAGCCACCTCAGGAGCAGGGGGTGATGCATGTGGGACTGCTTAAGTTAGATTAAGATTTGGACAGTGAACGTTTTCCTTAAGGAAACACCATTGGAAGCAAAGAAAAAAGACCAAAGTGGTCTTAGAAAAGAGCTGTCAGCCAGAAAGTGATGTCTGAAGAAGTCAGGAGTTAACTTACGGATGCTTGGTAAATGGCTCTGTGTCCCAGTTGTGTTTTGAGGCACCCGTGCATTTCTGAACAATGAGTCTCTACAATACTGCCTGACTCTACAATGGTGCACTGTGTCAGGAACAGAGGATTTCTTTTTCATGCTTAGGCTCTATTGCTGGCAGACATGGCAAAGCACTCGGATAAATTTGAGAGCTACGTAGAGCAGCAATTCCAACCATTCTCTGCTTATGAGCACTTGTTTGCATGGTTTTGTTGGGAAGACATTCTTGAAGTAAAGGAGGAGGGAGAGGAGAGTGAAGATGGAGACAAACACTAAACCTCTTTTATTCTGAGCTCTAAATACAGATTGGATTGCACAGTAAAGGCAGTGATGTGCTCTGCCTGTGATGTGATCTGCCTGTGATCCAAGCTGCATGGAATTGCCTCTATATAATTGCCTCCGTATAATTCCCAGGTATTCCCCTCTACTGGAAAAATCAGTAGGAGCTGCATGGATGTCTGTTAAACGTTGTCCTGAATCACAGTGGTGGCAGTAAGAGTCCAAATGGTTTCTTGGCAGAGAGCATGCTCATAACCAGCCACTGCCACATCCTATTGACCAGGCTTAGCAGAGCTCTTCTGACCCATTTCTTCTTTCTCCCTGTTGCTTAGCAACAGATGCAGCATGTTAATGTTAAAAAGGCTGGAAAACAGGCCTTCAGCAGCAGTTGCCTGTTTTCATAGGTTTTATTTGCTTGAGGGTAGACATTTGTAGTGGTTATGGTGAGTAATCACCCTTGTCATGGTCTCATATGAGCATTCATATTGCTTTATTGCATGCCCTGTAAATGAGCAGAGCTGTTATAGTACGGTTCTACCCACTTCTGACATCCAAGAGCCTGTTTGGATATACAAATGGTATCTGAAACACCTGAAAAAGGGGGAGAGTCTTTAAATCCTGTCTGTGCATTAAACTGGAGGGTGCTGATTCATCAAACAGTAAACTGCTTCTTTTAATGGAAATGCCTTTATTGATCTGCCCAGAGCACAAAGTATCAGTCTAAGCTGTGAATAATAGGCAGAATCAATTCTAGTAATTAAATACCAATGCTGTAACTACTGTATCACACCTGTTCCCTTCAGGCAGTGTGGTGTATCATCTGATTGTAATGTATTATGCATTGATACACTACTGCTTTGTGACTGTCTTGAAGAAAGATCTACCTCCACCTGAGCTATTTATCCTTGGTTAGAAACCAGCACAAAGGGGTTTGTCACAGGTCTTCGCTGTGCTAACCTAGAAACTGCATAAAGACAGGTAGCCCTTACAGCCTACAGCTGAACAGGAGGTCATTAATGGAGACAGCTGTTGAAACCAGTTAGATGATGATTGTCATTTTTGGTGGGGGTGTATGCTGGCATTAACCAGCCTAGCTATCCCCAGGCTTCTGTGGGCTTCACAGCAAAACTGACAGCTGTGAAGAGAATTCCCAAGTTCTGTGAGCTGCTGCTGAGAGTGAGGACAAGCTGCAGAGTCACAGCTGCTTGGGAAGTCAGAAGTTGGTGGCTGAGATTGGGGTAGGGAAATCGTTCAGCATGCATTTGGAGTACCTGCCATGTCACAGGAGCATTTAGAGTGCAATAACAAGTTGTTGTGTATATCAGACACTCAGATTATATCAGACACTCCACTTTTGAATAAATACGCATTGTTTACTCTTTGCTAATATGTCTCTCTGATTTTGGAGGAGTGGGTCAAGAGGAGTGCAGAGAATGTAGCAAATAAATGTTGACTGTATTGCACACTCTTAAAATTACATTTTCTCTTGTTTGCAGTGAGTGCCATAATTCCTCTGACCGAATCAAGGTGCGAGTGTGGGATGAAGATGATGACATCAAGTCTCGTGTCAAGCAGAGGCTGAAACGCGAGTCAGATGATTTCCTGGGGCAAACAATCATTGAAGTTCGCACTCTGAGTGGTGAAATGGATGTTTGGTACAACCTTGGTGAGCAGGGCCTTGGGACTGAAAACATGTTGATTTGGGAATGTTTGAGAGCACTTGGATGCATGTGGACAATTTGCAAGAGAGGGAAAAAAAGTTTACATGGTTTCAAGGGCATATGATGCTGCTGCAGAGCAGCTGCAAAGCTGATCCCAGTTAAAATGGAGTGTAACGTGCCAGAAGGTTGATGTTTTTTCTCTGTCAGCTATTTACAAATACAATGGAAGAAATGCTTGGAGCAAAACTCTATTCCGCCTCTGCTGGAGACCTGCTGTCCTGTATTCTTTTTTTTGGTGCCATCACAAGCATTTTACCAGTCTATTAGAACTTCAGGTGCACTGTACTGGGCTGGCAAGTTGTTGAGACCTTTTCCCATGACTGTTGTAGAAAGTACCAGCAAGCAACCAGATGGTGCTGAGTTGACAGGCACTGTGGACCTGTCATCTTCTAGGAGATCCAAAAATCTTCTTCCAGTAGTTCCCAGGAGTTCAGGGCTATGGTGAAGTTAGGGACAAATTCCACATCAGTCAGCCCTGTTCTCAGAAAAGGAATCTGTCCTTGGTGGTTCTAGATCAGCTGACTGAATCCAAGACCCTGTAGCACATTTGCTGGCAGAAAGGCTGTCTTATGTCTAAAAATGTACATGGTTCTAATTAGATATGTCATGTTGAGGGTGTATCATGGCAGTTGTTTTGGTGATGTCTACTTAGTATTATTCAATGTTTTGAAAGAAAAGAGAAAGTTTTCTCTGTGGTGACTCAGCCCAAGGTTCCAGCAGTTTCTTTTGCCAGTGTTGTCACCCTGAGATGGCTGTGCTCTGAACATGAACAATGCATATAATCACTGATGGTTTTGCCTTCTAGAGAAGCGAACAGATAAGTCTGCAGTGTCCGGGGCTATTCGCCTGCAAATCAGTGTGGAGATCAAAGGCGAGGAGAAAGTGGCTCCGTATCATGTTCAGTACACTTGCCTTCATGAGGTAAGAAGTGTGAATATTTGTTCATTCTGACTATTGAAAAAGCAATTTTCTGACCTTTATTTCCTTGAAATGTTCCTCCTTGCCCTAGGTGAGCTTTCTTTTCCCTGCCATACAGTCTGGTAACACAATGAATCATCAAACCCACATTTGTCAGGGAGGCAAAGGCAGCTTTAAGCTGTCTACCCGAAACTGGGGACTGGCTGACTCAGTGTGTCTCACTGTCACAGCTGTGCTACTGTCAGAGATCAGGCTTTGGTTCCACTCAGAGCCCATGATGAGTTTAAAGTGCAGAAACCTGTGAATTTCCTTGAGTGATGTTTTCAACATGTACTGTACCTCTGTCTTTCTTTAGAGGAAGCATACTAAAAAGCATTATGAGTAAATTCTGATTGAGGAGAGAGTCTCTGTCTTGGGCTGTTGAGTGATGCAGGTATTGGAGGTATAAATTCTTTGTGCTGCTGCAGTGGTGTGTAGTTATGAACAACTGTTGGGGAACAGGAGATTAAGCTGAGGTTTCTGGGTACTGACCTGTCTCAGGATGGACTGAGCTAGACAGGCAGTGCTGCAGAAGTTGGGAGAAATCCAAAGATGACTTGCAAGAAAGACTAAAGGGAAAACCCTGTCTTGGAGAGATGCCCAGTCTATCTGTGTCAAAGAAAAGGCAGGCAGCAGGGTCAGTCTCAAAAGTGCCTGAATAAGGAAGAGTAGTCAGAGACCTGTATACAAGAATATCCTGAGGTGAGTGAGGGTTAAGCAAATTCATTTTACACAGAAAAGGACAGTTGTACGCAGAGAGGAATGTCCATCTACAGGAACAGCATATTTATTCAGCCACTGAGCTGTAGGAGCTCTGTGGTGTCTTCTGGCCTTATCAGGGAACTCTCTGTAAGATAAATATGAAGTTCAGAAAGTAGGCTTCTATTAGTAGGCTGTGTTGTATCCTTCAATACATATTTATTGTTCTTCATTTCAGTGATGGCTGCTATTTGGTAAGCTGTTTTGGTTTTGTCCTTTGAACATGCATGTTCACTTGCTGCTCTTTTTTTTTTGCAAATAGGTATCTTTTTAACTATCACTTTTTTCTTTTGTGTATTCTAAAATGGAGATGATTTGCAACAAGAATAATATAATCAGGAAAAATAGTACTGTAAAGCAGAGTACTCTAGCTACTAATGAGATCATTAGACTTTTGCATTGCTTACTGTAGGGAGCCACTCTCTAAAAGGCTGATGAATCTGTAAGTGACATGAATTTGAGGATTACTGAGAAGCCCACTGAGCTGATTGTGCAATTTCTGCATAGCAATGATAGCTGAAAACTTTTGCAGTGTTAGATAAAGTGAAGGTTATGTTGGATAATAATAATGCAATTGTGTAGTTGTTAGGGGTGATCTTAAGGCTATCCTTTTCAAGAAATCTGTTTGGACTGTTCTGTATAATAATAATTACAATGCTGATACAGAGCTATAACATCAGCTAATTTAAATAGCTTGTCCATATTAAGGCATTTTCATGATGAAGACAGAAATGCATAGGTTTCAGGAAAACTAATTAGTGTATGGTTTCAGTGCACTGAAGCACTCTTCTGCTTCATTCACATTGTCTACTGGGTAAAGTTGTAGGTATGCATGTGAAAAATGCAGTTATGAGATTCATTCAAGAATAAAAGAAGGTAAAAGCAGAAAATACAGAGTAGGCAGGGGGAAAAAAAGAGGAGGAGAACAAAGAAATTTGTGATAGTGCCACCCCATCAGCAGTTTCACGCTCTTCATGAATCTTACTTGGAGGTTTCAGCAGCCTCACATACAAACTTGTTCTTGTTTTGTTTTTCAGAATCTCTTTCACCATCTCACAGATGTGCAAGGGAATGGGGTGGTGAAGATCCCTGATGCCAAAGGAGATGATGCATGGAAGGTGTATTTTGATGAGACAGCCCAAGAGATCGTGGATGAATTTGCAATGCGTTATGGCATTGAGTCAATATACCAGGCCATGACGTAAGATGCATTTCCTGTGTTCCTTAGTGCAGATAATTGGTGTAACTGATTGATGTAACTCTCACTGTTCAGCAGGTGAAGTGTATTGATAATGGAAAGCTTGGCAGTGGCAGCTGCCCCTTATGGGGCTTACTGTGAATGGGAAGAGACTTCCTGTCTTTGAATCATTGGTGTCCTCAAAGTTTAAAAATTATTGTCTGCCGTTTCTGTTTTGAGGCTCTCGAATCTCTCTTTGAGAGCTCTTCTGTGAAAAAGGTTCCCACTGAAGGTTTTGATGATTTGAGAAGGAAAGAGGTTTTGTGGAAGCATTTGTCCTGTGTCTGTTGTGGCAAATGTTACAGTTCTTTGAAGTGACTGATTTCCCAGGTGCTGCTGAAAGTACTTCCAGAAAGTTTGAGTAATGGTGCCACTGATTTGTCCTCTTTGGAGCTAGGTTAATGCAGTTCTGTATCTTCAAAGAACCTTTTCCTTGTCACTATACTTTTACTTGGATTTAGGATTAGTCATTTTTCCTCTTAAAGACTAGTATTGCTATGCATAGCTCATTTCTTATTTCAAATGTAATATAAAATGTAGCAGACAAAAGTGAACTTTTTCACATTAGAAGCTAGAAGTTTTGGGTTATGGGTCCTTAGATGAGTTATGTCACCTTGCAAGCAGCTTTTCTGCCTATTGGTTTAAGCCAAAATGGAAAAGAATCGGCAGGTTTCTCTGGATGTGTAGTCACTGCTTATAGCAGGGCTAACTTGAAAGTTGGACTAGGCTGCTCAGGGATGTGAAAAATTTCCAAGGATGAAGGTGGAAGCCTCTCTGATTAGATCCCTATTCCTCACAGCTTCTCTTCTTAAAGCTAAATGAAGCCATTTCATGTGCTTGTATTTACCCAGTTCCTGAATGACCAGTTGGTACGTAAGTGTTATGTAACAAGCATGGTTTTAATCTTGAAGAGGTTAGATTTGGGATAGATAAAAGGACAAAATCTTTTATGGTGAGGGTGGTGAAAC
Source organism: Urocynchramus pylzowi (assembly GCA_013397555.1). NCBI lineage: Eukaryota > Metazoa > Chordata > Aves > Passeriformes > Fringillidae > Urocynchramus > Urocynchramus pylzowi. Next base: position 913,528 of record VZRH01001847.1, read on the forward strand.
AGTGGATGGATAGGCTAGGCTGCCCAGAGAGGTTGTAGATGTTCTACCTAATCTGGAAGTGTTCAGGGTCATGTTGGATGGGATTTTGAGCAGCCTGGTGTGGTTGGAGCAGTGGGTCCCTGATCACTGCAGAGGTTGGACTAGATGACCTTTAAAGGCTTTAAAGGTCCTCTCCAACCCAAACTGTTCTGTGATTCTGTGAGTCCCTCAGGGAGAAAGTTACAATTGTAAACTGGTTCCCAGATTAGATTAGATTTCTCAGTGAGTGTTTCTGCATAAAAATGGCCCATCTCTTCTGCCTCTTGAAATGAACTTGCCATTTCCCATGATATATCCTCTAAAGCTCTGGTTTTTTTTTTTTAGGACTAACAGATTTTAAAAATTTTTTATATCATTTCACAAGCCTAGATGCTCCCAGCATAGTTCTGAGATTTTCTGGAGGAGGGTTCCCTGCATTTAATGGGAAAATGCAAATGAATGTGCACACTTCTTGCAGGCTGAATGGGCTAGCCATAAGGAATCACACATATTAGTGCAGCACAGAAATACTAGTGTATACTCTCACTGGCCATTAATGCTTTCCAGCTGCTGCTACCTCATGACACCTCAGAACCTGTGTCTGCCTCAAGCAGCAGCAAATTGTGTCAATTTCCTTGTGGAAACCAGGCTTGGTTCTAGGTTCTACGAATTGGCATCAGGACCCAGGGCATCATTGAGTCACATACTGTCGGCAACAAATGGTTGAGAAGCTGTTTTATGATCTGGAAATGGCTGCAGTGAAGGGATTTCTCTTTGTTGTCTAGATGGCACCTTTCTGAATAAAAACTCTGAGATGCTGGCATTCTATAAAATGATGAAACATAACTTCCATCTGTTTACGGTGCCTGCCAGCAGAAGGGGTCTATTAAAGGGATAAAGTCAAGTCCTGCTGCACAAAAGAGACCAGAATGACTTACATCACTGTCCTTTTGCAGGCATTTTGCATGTCTCTCCTCTAAATACATGTGCCCAGGCGTGCCAGCTGTGATGAGCACCTTACTTGCCAATATCAATGCTTATTATGCACACACCACTGCCTCCACAAATGTGTCTGCTTCGGACCGCTTTGCAGCCTCCAATTTTGGGGTAGGTTTGTGTGTTTGGTGATGTTGCAATTGGACTTCTTTAATGTGCTACAGTGCTTCCACCCTTCAGTAAATAACTTGTTTGGCTTAATGAACATTCAATTTGTAGAGTTTGAAGCAGTGGAACTCTTTTACACCAGACAGAGAGCATGGGTTTATTGTCTTCATCATCACACATTTCAGATCTCAATCAGTGTAATGCATTGTGATGTTGATTCTTTGTGTTCACATTACAGTGGAGCACAGATGGTATGGAATGAGCAAACAATACTAACTCTGCATGTTAGTGCTGTCGGTAAAATATACTGTGTGATCTGGTAATTTCAGAACTTTGTTTTTAAAAACAGCAACTGCTTTTGGAGAAAAAAAGGCACCACCACAAAAGAAGTCTATCCCCTTAATGGTTAAAATGTTTCATATATAATTTGTGGTGGACTTGAGCATGCTGGAAAAGTATTTGGAAAAGCTCATGCTTCCTGTCAGACTAAGAATTTATTAATAGATTGAGGAGGTGTTCGCAATGCCAAATCAGAATTCAGTGGAGAGACCTGACCTCAAGAAGTTATGCCACAAGAAGCCTGTAGTACTTGTCACTTACCTAGATAAAATCATAGAGCTGTATTATTGCTCTGAATTAGACCTTTTTCTGCCTGTAATTTATTTATCTCTGAATAAGTATTTTCTCTCAAATACAAGTTTGTTGTAAATTGCAGATGGAAAGTCAGAATGGTTTCTGTTCTGCCTCTACTTCAGAGTGATAATGGAGTGTTTTTTCTGACAATTGTGATGTTTCTCAGACTTCAGAATTAATTACAGTTTTAAAGTAAATCCAAGAATTGAAAGAAAATACCATTTGCACAATGCCATGTATCCGTACTGCTTTCTCCTGCTCTCATGAGATCTGACACTGATTACCTGATACCTTGCTGCTTACTCTGAACATGGATTGGAAGTGATGATATGTGAATGTTTATTGGTGCTTTCTGCTCAACAGAAAGAACGATTTGTAAAGCTTCTGGATCAGCTTCATAATTCACTTCGGATTGATCTCTCAATGTACAGGGTGAGTGGGAATAAAGGGAATTTTTCAGGTATTCTGGTGGGCAGAGCGGAAACACACCATTTGGATTTCTCTTACATTTCTAACTTCTTGCATAATTTGTGTCTTAAGGAATTGCCATGATAAGGTTGTTGCTCAAATATACCATTTTGTTTTGCTCATGGATCGAACTTAGACCTTGTTTTTTTCTTCCATTGTAATTTGCTTGAGACTTCTGAAATAATTTGAGCATTGTGAACTGTGCTTATCTCTGATACTTCCCCAGAAGTTTCCAACACAAGTTGGATTGGATTAAATAATTTGAATCACTCTTATCAGGTATCATCTAAAAAGGGAAAATAGACTTGTTCTCTCCTACTATGACGGAAATATTTTAGAGCACCTTGTTGTTACTTATTTAAGGTTTGGCAAACTTGAATCACAATGTATAGTCAGGTTTGAGATCCCCCCACTTCATCAGATTGTGAAGAGATGAGTTTCAGATGTTGGCATTAGTCCAGCAAACTTCATAAACCCTCCACTTTCTTTCTTTGCTACTCCTGAGTCAATATTGTCCTATGATATGACCTGGCTGGTTTTTTTTCTTAAATTCCTTGCCATATTATTCCAATCAGTGACTTAATTCATTGAAAATTTTGAAAATGGTGGCAAAATGTGAGCTTCGATTTTATTTAGTTATCCACTTCTGATTTTAGCATTTACCTGAAACACAGAAAAAAAATATAGAGGAGAAAAACACGAGAAGATAGAGAAGTGCATTAGGAAGACAAAACAAAAAGGAAAAGGGGAAAGGTGCAAAAGAAGATAAAAAGACTATTGTGTGAAGAGCTATTCTAAAGCTACATTACTAGAAAGAGAAGGTCAAAATAGAGGCAACTCTGTTTGATCCACAGAGTAGCAGAGGAAAAATTACCAACCCGTAACAATAGGGATTTGTAGCAGTGCTGCCTTTTTTGTTTGCTTAGCGATCAATAAAAGCTGCTTTTTGGTGGCTAATGCAACTGAAATGTGCACAAACAAGTAAGATCTTACATAAAGGACCAGAAAAGATCTGTGTAGTTTAAATAATTTAGGTGTAATCTAATTGATATTATATTTGGAGAAATGGCTGAAGCATTATGGGAGCATTTAGTAATTATTTTAAGACCCCTAAAGGGCAGGTTAAGTTCTGAAAGAAGAGGTGTTAGTTTGCAGCTTTCCAAACAGGAGATGGCCATTTGTATTCTTCAAATGATTTGTATTTAGGTCTTGACCCGTACAAGTCTTCGATTTTGGTAAATACCCTGAGTTCCAGAGAACCCATGTGTGGACAGCTTAACTTCTAAAAGGGGAGTTGTCTGAGAAGGACCATCTACAAATGACTGCAAAAAGCATCAATTTGCCTGCAGTGGTTAGCTGAACTTCAGTAATACTCAATTACTACTGTCAAGAGACAGCATATTTTTCTGCAAGTCCTCAGTAAAAAGTGAAAACTGTTCCCGTCTGCTCTTTTCACCTTCATGTCTAATAATTCTTGAACGTGCAGATGTGAAGAGAAGGTTGCCCCTGCTGTTTTACTTGCAGCAAAACCAATCCCATCAGCTTGAATGTAAGAGCATGCTGAGGAACATGAATACTATTAAAGGACACAGGTTCGCAGTGGGAATGTTGGAAGGGGCGCAGTGCCTGAGGTCGGAAAGGGAAGAGTTTTGTGCAAGAAGCAAAGCTAGCTGCATTCAGCATATGTATTTACATATGGCATCTCACAGGGTTCTAGCTATTTCCAGTACTATCTTATGGGAACAGTGATAATTTTTCCTTCTTGGTCTTGTTTACTTGTCTGGAAAGGTGTTGCATACACCACACCCCTTAGCATTTCAGAAGAGAAGCCAAAAAACAAAGCATTGAGTGCAGAAAGGAAAGGTCTCACATAACCTCAGGCAAAAGGCCAGGGCTGCCAGTGGTGAGGCTGTTCCCAACCTGCTCCTTCTACAGCCAAGGAGGCCATTCCTGCCACCAAGGGCTGTCAGTCTCCTGGCATCCACAGACTTTACATTTATGTGAGAAGCTATTTAATTAAGCAAACAGATAAGCTTCTGCTGCAAAAAGGCCTTATTTATTGAGCATTGTTTTGACTGGTACAAGCTTCTTGAGCAGGAAATGTTTCCAAGACAGTTTCCTTATTTAGCACATGCTTGAAGCCTTGCATGGATCTGACTGTGCTTTCGAACAGGATTTCCTTTTTCTGTCAACAGAATAACTTCCCAGCCAGCAGCCGTGAGCGGCTGCAGGACCTAAAGTCTACAGTGGATTTGCTGACCAGCATCACTTTTTTCAGGATGAAGGTAGGGATATGGGTGGGGATGGGAATGGCATCTCTGCAGTTCTTTTCCCCCAGGAGTTGATTTCCCATTTTCAAACCATTGTTTCATGTTGTTTTGCTTTAGACACTTAAGGAAAATGGAAATCATTTGCTGACCATGTATAAACATCCACATTTTGTCTTTACTTCTCTGTATTTTGCATTTTGAAGATGTAAATTGCTTTTCCCCTATTCGTCTTCAGTCTTAAAGACGGCACAAAAAAGTCTCCCACCCTCCCTCGCAAAAAAAACAGAAAAAAATTGAGGAGGAGGAAGAATAAAGGGAATTATATAGTTTTAGGAAGATAATTTGCTTTTTTAATAACATTAGGAAGGTTTTTCACTATCTAGTAAATATTTTAGAGTTTCTCTTGTGGAGGATGAGATACTAAAATAGGATAATATCTCGCAGTAGAGATCCAGGAGAGTTGTTACGAATGCTAATGTGCTGGTTTTGTAGTTAAGTTTATTGTCCTAGCAATGTGTAATGAGATTATTTTATATTCCTGATTTTTGGCTTCTAAACTTTTTAAAAAGATTACAACCTGATATTGTTGGTTAGTACATGTCACTTAAAAACTTTTATCTTATCAAAAACAAAGCAAGTGTTTAATATGAGCTACTTCGGTAAGTGCTTAAAATTTTACTCTTAAGCCTTAGTGTAAATGATGATTTAAGACTTTATTTTAAGAGTATTCATTCAGACAGTCTGTCTGTGTTGGAAGCTTGATTTATAGAGGTACTCTGAAAAGTTTAGGGGTACTGAAAATAGCAAAATTGTCAGGTTATAGTTGTATTTGCAGGGTGACAATTGGTTGTCTGTTTAAAGTACCTCTGCAGCATTTTCATAAAATAGTGTAACAATGAAATAATGAAAACAGCTGCTGTTGCAAGAGGAGAAGGCATATCAGTTGGCATGTCCCTAATGATTACAGTTGTTTTAAAATTCAATAAAGCTTGTGATGAAAGATGTCCTTAATGAAAGTTTTTTGTATTTAAAGGCAGACGAGTGGTCTTTGGCAAGACTTTGCAGTTCAGATGTAAACTGCTCTGCTGCTCTGTTGCACATTCTTCTAGTGCTGAGGAAGATTGCCTGCAGGCTTTGTAACGAAGTCCTATAAATTCAGCAGAAATTGTGTATTTGGCTCAGATTATACACATATCAAGCCACATGATTTGTCTGTTTTGGGGAATCTTCCTTGGCACATCAAAATCTCTTTTATGCTTCAAATGGTCCTGTGGGGAGATAAGTGTTGTCACTGCTTTTTTTATGCCTGTGGAGAGTGACCCATTTGTGGTTTCAGGTCACAAGTTGCTGAAAGCAGACCCACCAAGCCTTGACTGGTTTCCAGAATGGTGATGTGTCCTTTCCCTGTTTGATTTATGAGCCATGCTTTGTTTGACTCTCTTTGTTGTCCCCCTGCCAGGTCCAAGAGCTGCAGAGTCCACCCCGAGCTAGCCAGGTGGTGAAGGACTGTGTAAAAGCTTGCCTCAACTCCACCTATGAGTACATTTTCAACAACTGTCATGAGCTGTACAGTCGGGAGTACCAGACAGATCCTGTAAGTAGCTGATAAGCAGGCAGAAATTGAATTTTTCTGATTTTAAGATAATAACAAGAATACTAATTGATACAAAAAGCCAGCACAAAGTTGCATGACTTATTATCTTCTGAATGCACAAAATTTGTAATCAATTAATGAGCACTAATTAGTAAGGGGAGGATGATAATTGTTTCACAGTAATTATGATGTGTTTTGCCAGCCTCAGCAGTTATTTGTGAAGGGAAGGTTTGATGTAGCTTTGAGTGAGCAAAAGCCGATTACAGCAAATGTAGGCTGATCAAGAAAACTGTCATTAGCAAATGTAAACCTCAAGCAGTGGGATTTTGCCTTGTTTTCAGGCACCCAGTATCCTTTGCTGGGTTTAGGAGGTGCCTCTAGACACAAACTCTACTCAAATGCATGACAGCTTCACTGGCCTCTGTGTAATAATGCACACACAACATGGGATATAGTCACCAACCAGGTGCCTAAAGAGCAAGTATTTTGAATAGGCTTAGGGCAATTGATGTCTCATCAAGTCTTCTGGAGCCTGGCCTGCTCTTGGTGTGGTAGATGACAAAAACAGGATTAGTTGGGTTTGAGGCCACCAGTTAGCAGCATGGTGTGGTGCGTTACTGTTTTGCGTTAGATCAGACAAGTTGCCAGCAGTCATTAATAGTTTTAAGCTCTCTGGAAGAAAGGGTCCACAGGTGTGCTTGGAGTTTGCATGCTGATCTGCATTTGCCAGCTTTTTCTTTGCCCTTACATTTTATGCTGATTTTCCAATGGCTTCCTTCTCAGAACAAAACTCAGGACCTTCCTGCCGAGGAACAGGGCCCCAGCATCAGAAACCTTGATTTCTGGCCCAAGCTCATCACTTTGATAGTTTCCATCATAGAAGAGGACAAGAATTCTTATACCCCAGTCCTGAATCAGTAAGAATCCTCTGTGTCATGTTTGGCTATTGCTAGTCTGTGTGTGCTCTGCTTTATTTGTTAAACTGCTTTCTATCTCTTCTGTCACTTGTGTATTTATAGAAGTACTTATCTTGTCTGTCTGTCTTTCTGTCTTATCTGTCTCTGTCTATATAAATAACTTTTTGATTGGGATGGAGGAGTTTCAAAAGGTTCAGTTACGATGGCGTTCGAGCACAAACACCCTGATTATTACAATCCTGAACTCAGGGAGGCACCTGAAACTGGGGTGAGAGTTCTTTTTGGTTTTTTCTGATGTTGAGCAGTTCCGGGATGCACATTAATGCACACAGTAGTGCTGTGGTGCCTTGCACTGTGGTTTAGGAACGTGGTGTTCAATGCAGCACTGCACTGGGTGGAGTTTGCATAGCACTGGAAAGGACCCTAAAATGGGTCTGTTTAACTGGTGGATACCCCTCCTACAGTCCTACAGGTCAGAGAGAGACAGAGTTCCTACAAGGTATTACACACACAGACCTGGATTGTGCCCTAATCATCATTGATCTAACACGATTAGCAGTCACCTGTCAGCCTAGTAACCCTCAAAAAAGAGAAAGAAAAAAATGGACAAGGAAGGGGAAAAAGGTGCAAGGGCATAGAGATCACATTCCCAGAATGACTGTGTGCACCTCTTCTAAGAATGACATACAAGACCTGTCTTTTTGAGTTAAACAAATTTTTTGGTTTACTTAATCTGTGCCACAGGGTCTAGTCCATGATCTCTAGTTTTCACCTCGTCCTTTACGGTGAAGGAAGCATCTGTAAGGTTTAGCTTTTCAGTTTGTACCATAGCTCAGAGCTAAATAAAAAAGAACCCTTTATTTTGACACATACCAAAGCCTTTTCCAAATGTCCCCTCAGGTTTCCTCAGGAGCTTGCAGTTGGGAAGATCAGCGCAGAGGTGATGTGGAGTCTTTTTGCCCAGGATATGAAATATGCCATGGAAGGTAAGAGAATGTCTCACTGCTGTTGTCCAACTTGTTGCTGGTCTCTTGTTCTCCATCTGTTTAGTGAAAATGAGGCTTAAGCTCGTGAGTAGCACCACTGATTGGAGTGGGGATTTCTAATGGTTTGTTTGTTTGTGCACAGCTGGTTTATGTGCTGCAAACTGTTCATTGACATCCAAGCTGGTTTGAAATCAGAAGTTCCCTTTGGCCTAGAAGTTACGATGGCTTGGATCAGCAGCTGTGGTAGAAAGGGTTGGAGAGGTTGGTGGACTCTGGATTGTGCCGTGGCTCTGGTTCCCTGGTTGTCTAAGCCATTGGCAGAAGGATGCTGTAGAACAATTCCTGCTGCAGAATAGGAAATCTTAATTTCCAATTAGTGTTTGCATAATTCCACCTCCTAGTAAGGAGGAAATTTTACTGTTTCTGAAAATGAGTTTGGCATAAAAAACCCATGAAATATCCAGAAAGGAATTCTTCTGCCTGCGGTACTCTTCTGATGGCTGGTTTCTGAACTTGATTTTAGTTCTATACATTGATTTTCACAATCTCACCAACTTTTCGCAAGTTTCAGAGAGCAGCTCCCCCTGTCTCTGCAGGGTTGGCCTTTATGATCATTTGTAAGGTGAGACTGTGATAAAACAGAAGTGCCAATGCTGTCTGCTGCATGCTAGGTGTATTTATATTTCAAACCCAGGTCAAGCTACTGCTTTTGGCCACTGACAAAATTTTGCTCAATCCACTTGTCCCCACTTTGATCTGAACTCACTCACAGGAGTGACAGCCAATTAGAGTCTTCAGATTGCTAGGAAAAAAATGCTGCCAGTAAGACAGCTGCCTTCATTTTGTTCTTTGGAAACAGTCTGTGGGATTGCTCTGTAGGTGAAAAAGATTGACTCCATTTATTTTATTAATCTCTGTCAGTGCAACAGATGTAAAGTCTGTGCTGTGGGGGGACAGTCTTTGCCAGGTGAAGGCTTGAATCTGGCATGCTGCAGGGCTGGATGAACTGCTCTCAATTCTGTGTTAGGAACTTTTTATATATGCTTGTACCCCACAGTGCCTTTGTCTTGTGAGGTCAGGCTCATGTAAGAACAGACACTGGGAAGAAGGACTGTGACCTACTAACTATGTTGTAGAGTCTCTTTTATAGTGACTGTCACTACTTGCTCATGTGTTAGAGATAAGGCAATGGTGATAATTTCATGTTCTCTTTCCCTAGAAATGGTTTTCTCCTGCAAACCATTTTAGCTCCCCTTTAAATTTTGTCCTTATTTATCTAGGAGGGATGGAGCATCTCTCCTATGAAGAAAGACTGAGAGAATTGCATTTGTTCAGCCTTTGGCGTGACCTACCTGGGGTACCTGAAGGGAGGCTACAAGAACAATGGAGAGGGGCTTTTTTTACAAGAGTGAATAGTGACAGGACAAGGGGGAGTGGCGTCAAACTGAAAGAGAATAGATTGAAATTAGGGATTAGGAAAAAGTTCTTCCCTGTGAGGGTGGTGAGGCACTGGCACAGGTTGCCCAGAGAAGCTGGTTTTGCCTCCTCCCTACTGTGTTCAAGGCCAGGCTGGCTGGGGCTTGGAGCAACCTGGTCTAGTGGAAGGTGTCCCTTCCTGTGGCAGGGGGGGCGGAATGATATGATCTTTACAGTCCTGTCCAACCCAACCCACTCTATGGTTCTTTCTACTCCTGTGTGCTCTCCTTCACGAATTTGTAATGCAATTTACTCTGCTACATGTTGAAAGCACCCTATCTTCCTCCTTTTTCTGCAGCAGTGAGAATTGCAATTGCATGTCTACAGATCTTGTTGCTCACCTTCCTAAGACTCCCTTTCCCTGTTGTATCCAAAGTGCAGCTGTATGACTGTCAAAGGGGACATGAATTTATTTTTTTAATTTATTTATTTGGTTACCAGTGCCCAGTTTAGCTTGGTTTTCTCTGTTCATGTCTCATACCATGTCCCCACTGATGACTCTGGGCTTACCTTTTCCTGATATTCTTCTGGTCACTTGTGAGCTTCTTAAGACAAACATTGGTATCACCCATGAGTTCCTCAGTGCATAGTAAATACTTGCTGAAAAGAGCATCCCTCTTCAGAATATTTATTGGTGACAAAATTTGATACAAATGCAGCTGGTGGACAGGGATTTTGCATTTTGAACAAAAATCTAAAAACTGCATGGTAATTTATTTGCAGTCTAGTTCAAGTTTTGCAGGAGGGTTGAACAGTGATAGAGTCTTTGTTAGGATGTGTCTCTTCCAAATATATGTTCAAGAAATGCTTAGGGTGCAGAATTCTATTTGAGGCAAGTATGAGTCCTCACACTGCTTTGCTCTCCAGAAACTTGTGAAGATAACCTTTAGAACAAGCTCTACAATAATTCAATTATGGCCTTACTACATACATTTTAAATACAGATGATTGCATTAGCTCGCTGCATTTTTTTTTTAAACTACAGGAAAAGGGATTAAAGGAAACTGATTAAATGATGTGTAGGATGATAATTAGATTGGGCAGCCTCAGCTTTTGGCTCTGTCATTTCTCAGGTTCAGCTGCTGGTTTTTCTACCAGTTAAGCTGCACCAAGAGTTTCCTAATTCCTTTTCCCAGTTTGTGTCATAATCCTGGTACATTTCTTGTCTGCTTTGAGATCAGGAGCCCTGCAACAAAAGTGAATCTATTTTTTGGAGATACGTGCACACGAGCACAGAGTATAATACTTGCCCCTAATTTTCTTCATGGTGTTCTCCCTTATGTTCTGTTCCTAAGTTCTGGATAACATGAGCTCATTCACCTCACCAAGTGGTAAGTCCATGCTCCTTGATGGAGTTTGTAGCTGTGAGTAGACAAAGACTTTCATTTGTAACCCATAGCTTTAGCACTTTGGATGTAGTATGTAACACTAGCTCTAGTGTTCTGCAGTTTTTATGCCAGCAATAAACAGACCTGCAAGGAAGACTTGAACTACCATACTGCTGCTGTAGAAATGGAGGGCATGTGCTGTAAGGAGACTTTGGTGGAGAAGGAGTTCAGACCTGGCTGCGTGAAACTGCCCCCTCCCTCCTTCCAGCCTGATGCTTCCGCACTGCTCTCCCGTAGGTAGTGTAGAAGAGACTTGGGAGGTTCAAGTGGGAGATGGCTTTTCTGAGCTGGAAAGCAGTGCCTGGCTGCCTGAGTTTTTCTTCTCCCCATCATGTCTCTCCCAGCTGGAGCTTACCCCCCATATGCACCATGCAGCCTGTGCAGGACAATGTATAAATCCTAATTTGTACCTAGAATGTTGAGGGATTCAGACCTGGAATTCGTGCCAACCTGTGGATGCTGCAGCAGTGCTTTGGGCACCTTCTGAAGAGTTAGATTGCTATTGTGTAAAATGTTGAATCATAAAAATGAAACACCTATTCTCTGTATAAATCAGCAGCTGGTAGCAGTAGTCACAGCAGCAGTGTGCTTGACTGCCGGATATTATGCCTTTGGCATTCCAAAGGAGTCTCAGTGTCTGAGACACAGCAGAATCTCCAGGATATACCCCACTTGTTTTCTCTCTCCCCCAAAGCAGTGATTACTCAAGGTACCATGCACAGCAGACCCAGCATTTTCCTGTTTGCTGGGTCTTTGAGATGTGTCCCTTGTTCCCCATCAGCCCAAGAGTAAAACAGGTTAGATACACATGTCCCATACTTGAGTGGCAGGCATATGTTGCCCTGGAGTCATTGTAGGGTAGAGGATGATTTTCCAAGCTATGCAGTTGGTTCCATCCCTGGGACACTACCCAGTGCTCAAGCAGCTGGATAGCCTCTCTGTTAGCACACTAACTGTAGTTAGTAGTTTTCTCACTGACCTCCCTGAAACATCTTGTCACCCAGAAATTACAACCACCCCGAGCAAAGAGGCTTCTGCTTTTCCTTTGCTAGGAACACCTTATAAGACAGTAATAGAAAGTCAACGTCATCCTTGACAGCAACATTTCATCTTAGTTTGGACACATCAGTATTAGGAGAGCTGCAAATTGGAAACATCTCTGATAGGAAAAGAGACTGAGTAGACTTGGCAGGCAGGATTGAAATAAATCATTCTGCCACTTTCTCACTTCTAATAAGGAGAAGGGGATCAGAGGCACACGCAGATGCCAGCTATCTAAAGTGTTGACACTTCAACAGCCCTGGTACCTATTAGAGTTTCTTTACAGAAATTTGGCATTATTTGCTGGAAGTTAACCCATGGAAAATAGGCTGACAATCAAGAAAAAAAAAAAAACCACAAGAAACTGTGATTGTGGAGTGTGGTGGAAGCCCTGTTCTCTGCCTGGAAAGGAGAACTGAACATAATACTAGAAAGTGTGCTGCTAAGCAGCACTTCCCTATTAATACCTTAATAAAATGGCCTTGGTTACTCCAAAAGCTTTTCTCCAAAGAAGGCTGTTTGCAGCTGAAATCTGCTAAGGAAGTGTGGGGGACTTACGGGACTCTGTGGTGTTTTCAGGATAAAACACAGCAGTTGCTGCATGGTATCTGTGTCCTGCTCTGCTGCTGCTAAGCTCTTTAAAAGCCAGCAGGTTATAAAGCAGAACAGAAACGTTCTAGGAGTGATGGCTGCCAGGATCTTCACTTGACTTTTTCTAAAATGGGTTTTCAATGTATGCTTCTGACTGGTGTGTTTAGATGTCACCTTCAGGTGGTCTTAAACATTTCCACTTACAAAGGAAGCAACTGTTCAAAACTGTGTGGTGTCCAGTGAAGGGGGATGGGGGAGATGATGCAAGCTGCGGATGGGGGAGGGTTGGGTCTTTGTTGGCTTTCTTTGTTCTCCAGAATGTTTGAGCTGTTCATTCTTGTCTTCTCTCTGTCACAAGCCCCTCCTTTCTTTCGAATACGTAAAGTTCTCTTTTATGGTGGTAAGCCCTCTCCTTTCTTTTAGTTTCCTGTGATTTATCCCTTAGTGTCAAGTGTCTCCTTTAGTGCCTACATGGCCAGGTAGTCCTAGTAGCTGTACTTGGGTTTATGCTTGTGGCTGCTTTGCATCTTCTTCTTCTGCAACTTAGAAATATTTTAGATGTCCTAGAAAACAGGAAAAAGCTTGAATTTGCTTGCTTTTAGTGCATTGTTTAATTTTGAGGAACTAAATCTGATTTGAGTCCTTTTTACATCCAAGTCAGACCTTTCCTCAGCAGGAGCAGCAGTTTCCACGTGCGGGAGCAGCAGCTAGCAGCAGCACACATCCGAGCTAATGAAGTTATAATTGTCCATTGGTTTCCTCACTCACAGGGAGCAGAGCAGGCACAGTTATTGCTCTGTTTGTTTCCAGTTTTAGATCTGCAGAGGGAGTTCTCATTTTCTTCTACCATTGCTTGAAGTATAGCAGAGGGTCAGCAGTTCAGACACTGCGTATACTGCTTTCTTAGTGCTCAAGAAAGATATGAGGTTATTAATGTAAAACAGGAATGGACTACACAGTTCCCTGTGGAGTGAAATGGACCATAGTACATGTAATTTGTCCATTGAATCATCACTCCTGAGGATTATGTCTCTCAGATATTGGGCATTTTAATCTTTTTAAAACAAAGATTTGGTTTCTCTTTCTTTCTTTTATTCTTTTTTTTTTTTTTTTTTTTTTTTTTTTTTTTTTTTTTTGAGATTGTATCTGTGTGGGTCTGTGACATGAACTAGGTGGAAATGTGTATTACACTCTTACAAAAGCTTGCAAACTAACCACTGGAACATTCAATTGCTTGACAGTTGACAAAGGTTTATGGAAAATTTTGGCATGAACATTTCTCTCGATTTTGTGTTTTCAGTTGGAAACTGTGTTTTCAGTTTCACACTTGTTTTGGACTTTATTCTTGTGCGTGTTGATGAAGGTTCAGGAGAGATGTGGAAGTTTCTCAATGTTTTGAATTAGTTGCAAGAATTCACATTTACCTGAAAACAGATACTGTTGTAAGATAAGCATGCCTGTCAGTTAATAAACCATTCAGAGTTGAGAAAAATACTGGCTCTTTTTAACATAACTGAAACCTGTCTGCACATGAACAGTGATGCCCTTGGAAAGTTACATCAGTGATGAGGTTTCCACATTAAAGGTCGAAAGAAGAGTCTAAAGTGAAATACTGGGGTAAAAACCTGAGTCTAAGCCAAAATCATGTATGTTTTAGTATAGTATCTCACATTGTAGTCATGGACTAGCAGCTTGCTGTGGTGCTAGAGTGAACGAAGAAGCTTGGCACAAAGTGTATTCCTGCTGTGAAACTTGGCAGAAGAAAGAGATGGATACAGACAAGAGGCACAGGGGAGCGGCAGTGCAGAATTGATCACCTGATGAAGCAGGGTCACAGTGCAGGCCAAAGCCAGCTGTGAGTCCTCATATGATGAAAAAGCAATTAATTTTAATCTCTTCAAGGAAGATTTTGAAGATAAACAGTGCAGTAGAAGGATCTGCCTGTGTAAGCACATGAGGGGTGGCTTGGGAGAAAGCATTGAGCTGCTTTTGGGAGAATTTAGCAAGTATTTTAAATACATAATTGTGGGCTGATCAGAGGTGGGAGTCAATTACTGAAAGATGGTAGTGTGGATGTAGGCTGTGAAGAGCCTTGAGAGTGAAGACTTGGACCATACATTTCTCCTGATAAGGAAGGGGAGCAGTGGTCTGCGGAGATGATCTCTGCAGAAACGTAGGTCTGATTATGACCAGTGCTTTAGTCGTGTAGGTGTGTGGGAAGGGTTGTGTTGTGGAGGTATGGGCATTATACAGTGAGAAACTGCATTTTCCCAGCATTGCCTGGGTACAAAAACATGAGGAGACCTGGCAGGAGGAAGAAGCTCAGCAACAGACCCTGCTTTGTGGAAGAGAAATATTAATTTCTCCAAGCGGGAGTAGGGAAGGCTCCAGTTCCTGTGTAGCTCATTTGATCTTGTTTGAGTCACACTGTCAAACTCTTGGTGCCTTCTACTGTTGTCTCCTAGGGGATGTAATGTAACATGTTGCTACTGCCTTTGTTCATATCCAAGAATGAACAGATTTGCTCGCCTTGATTTTTCCCCTGCAAAGATGGAGTCTCAACTGTGATATGTTAAATGAAAAGGCCATGAGACATTGCTCTGTTTTTATTGCTTTGACAACAAAAAAATGTTCAGCAAATGGAAGTATTAATTAGAGCTACAGAAAAAACTCTAGAGCCCCAATAGTCCCAACCTCCTAGAGCTCCTGCCTGCAGCCAAAATTCTGTGTTGTGAAGATTTTGCAGCTCTATAGATGCTTCATCCTCAACACCCTTGCATTCTGCAGACATGCTTCATAAGTCCTTTATGTGCCTGGTGTGGTTACAGTGGTGAATTCAGACCTAACTGCTTTTTTTTTCCATTCCTTACAGAGCATGAGAAACACAGACTGTGTAAAAGTGCAGACTATATGAATTTACACTTCAAAGTGAAGTGGCTGTACAATGAATACGTTCTTGATCTGCCTGCCTTCAAGGGAAAAGTGCCTGAATATCCAGCGTGAGTGTTTTATGTAGTAAATCCCTGCTATCTACTTCCTTTTGTTACCTTGGTGGTAGGGTGACCATTTGGATCTCCTGTGGCTGCCTTCAAGATACATAATTTCTTACCTCCCAATTTTCTGTGTTTATGTGCATGTTTGTCCCCTGTGGTGTTCTGTGCCACTGCCCCACACCCAGCTCAGTCCATTATTGTACAACATCTCCCAACATTTCCAAAGCTTAGTAATGGCAGGGACAGACTTAAAAGCTACTCTGTGTCTGCAGTGTGGGCAGTTCTTGAAGAGAAGATATGTGCCTACAGATATGTTTTATCTATAGATAATATACATGGATGTCATATGTACACACACACAACAGGATTTGTAAGTAAAGATAATGTTTTTCTTAGTATGACTGGGTGACTTAATTGGAAGCATCAGATAAGCTGTTGCTCTTGAGCTCTAAGCAACTGTTTGCAGCTCCTAACTTTAAAGGAGCAACAATAGATTTCAGACCTGGAGAAGTTGTATGAGACCAAAAGGTTGTGAGAAGGTGTATGAGACCAAAAGGTTGTCTGAGCAACCTGTAGAAAATGGTGTAGCTAGAGTCCCACACCTCAAGCTACAGCAGGTATCCTGGGTCTTAGCAGTGCTTTAACTGGTTTTCAGAAGCTTTCAGTGATGTTTACTCCACAACTCCTTTTATCCTGTGCTTCACTGGTGCTCCTTCACTGGGTTTTGGGGATTTAACACACACTCTCCTTTTCACCCCCTCCAAATCTTTCTCGCTTCAGTTTGAACTTGTTGTAGGCTGCGCATAGAGAATAAGTTGTTCCTGCTTTACAAGAGTAAAATGCTTTGCTCGTGCTTCTTTATGGTCTTCTGCTGTTTCTTGTTTGTTCCTAGCTTTCCTACTAAGTGAGGTTTACTCACCTCTTTCCAGACAATTTGTGTCTGAACATAACACTTGGCCTTAAATACTGATGTTTCATCTAGTCCTTGCCATGCACTGCCTTGCAGGCAGTGCTGCTGCTTTCATGTGCCATGTGTTGTGTTGAAAGCAACCTTTTTTATTTTTTTTTATTCAGAAATACTGCTGTCTGTTGGTGCTCCCAGTGAGCCACTGGTTGGTCTGCAGGCACCCTCAGCATTGTGTCCCACCACACTGCTGTTCCCACCCTGTACATGACTGTTCCGTGCTGTCTAAATGCAGCACTTTGCCCCTCTTGACAAACACATTTTTCCTGGACTGTGCTTCCAGTTTGCCACTTAGAATTCTCTTGTCATGCTGTTGTGCATGCAGTCCCTCAAGTCTGGTGCTAGCTGCATACTAATCAGACTTGAGGCAGTTGGGCATAATTGCTCGGTGTGGGCTGTGGGCCTGATTAAGAAATCAGGTCAGCAAGAGACATAGGCTGCTCACTGAGCAGGGTGCTAGAGTGACAGTCTCAGAAGCCCCTTTCTCTTTGCTGTGCCTCTGAGTCAAGGCAGTCTCATGCAAGCCATCAGATATTCTTAATCTCTCTTTTTCTCCTGTGTAATCAGGATAATGATGCTTGGTTTTGTTCTGCAGTCTGTTCTGCTCTGCTGGCCTTTGTGGTAGAGCTTCAGTGCTTATGTGCATTTGCAGCCACTGGCTTTGTTACTTCACCCTCCTATTTCAGTACAATAGCCACATTGTCGCACATAGGTGATGTTTATCTCAACCGTAACCTTCACCAGTCGCAAAGTACCCCCTTGATATGAATTGTCCTTTGATTTGTTTCATCACAAGTATTTTTAGCCTCAGAACTTCCTTAAACAAAGGAGTCCACGCATCAGGTCTGCACATTGGTAAACTCCTTAGATTTTTTTTAGCAGAAACTAAATTGCTGCTCTCCAGACAATGGTTGGGCTGTTGATGCCTCATGTTTTAGCTTTTATATTTTCAGATTCTGTACTGCTTTAGTGTGTAGTTCTGAGCTTCATATTAGGGGATAGTAAGCTCTCTTCACAGAATAGGTAGACAAAACAATTCCTTCTCTAGCTGGGGACCAAGGACGAATGGTCCAAATCCCAGGCCCAAGAGCATAAACAACAGCAGAATGAAGAGAGAAAAACAAGAAGGATGGGACTTCATAACCTAAAGCTATGACTGGACAATTAACTCCAATATGCTAATGGATCAGAACTTATAAAAGTTATAAGACCTTGTGACCAGTTATCCATTTTTGTGACCATTTTGGGTTCATCTTGGATGTAGCCCTGGCTGGGCTCTTGTACTGCCCAAGGTGTATCCATTGAGGCCTTATAGTAAATAGCTACTTTATTCTTTAACTCCATCTAGCCTCTGTTCTAGGTCAGCCTTTACAAGGCATCACTGTCTGTCTACTTGTCAGACAAATGGCTATCCACAAATTCACTTCTCCAGTTTATAAACTCTGAGAAGCCATATTCCTGGTAGCCTTAAGATATGATTGAACAAAGTGCAGGGTCCAAAGTATTGAAGTTTTTACAGTCCCTTTATTTTCCAAAACTCAGAAGCGTTTTCTGAAATGGAAGTAGCTATGTAACTAGGAGTGTATCTTCAAAACTTTTACTCTGCCAGCTAAAAGCTGTGAAGTGTTCAATTCCTGAAAAAACCCAGCTTTTCATGTGTGTAAATATGGGTTCTATGCTTTGTTTAAATACTGATCTTAGTGTGCAGGTAGCATTGTAGCTCTACTGAATACTTCCTCCTCTCTAGTGGGGGAAGATATTCCTTCCTTTGAGATCCTGTCGACTTATTCTGGCTCTCTTCATCAAACACAGTATTTATTATTTTACTCATTGGAACCCTGCCTGCCTTCTTGCCTCAGCTTTTGCCAAGGCACAGAGATTGTTTCTTAGATACCCCTAGCAAATAAGCAAGATTAATTCACCTACAGAGTGTGACCCTGAGGGAGCCAGGCTCATGGCCAAGCTGAAACGGTAGCCTTTTGTGTTACCTCACTGTTGTGCAGCCAAGAGAGGTGAACTTACATTTAGTCCTGAAGTGCTGCTGCCTTTCCCAGCAGACAGGACTGAAGTGTATTCTGTGCAGACCTTGTTGGAGAGTTTGGCTGTGCCATCTGGAGCCAGGTTGTGCTGACCCCTGTGAGCACAGAATGTCGCTGAAGCAGCACCGTGAGCCGCTGCTGTGTGTGCTGGTGTGTGAGTCATTACAGCGTTTGCTTCCTGAGCAATAGTTGAAGCAGATGAAGGAGAAGATATAACAACATTTTGAAGCTCTTTCTGCATGAAATCAGATTATTTTTATTCATTTCTGTGCTAGATAATTTTGCATACTGTTCTGGATAGGTTACCTTCATAGTCCTTGGAGTTCCTCTGACTTGCTCAGTGGCCCAAGACCTGATAGTAAAATATTATAAGAGGTATTTGGCCTAAGATAGTTCTAGGTTTGTGTTACAGCTCAAAGCATAATTTGGCCCTGAATATACACATGGGCTGGAAATATTTGTAAATTATTTGCATCTCTCAGGTTTTTGTGTCAGTCAAAGGACAAAATTGAGGCTGGCTTTGCAGATGTACTTACAGAATTTCCTGATCTAAGTTCAGGAACATTCAACACTCATAATAAACCTCTTCCTGAAGGTAATGGTTTCTTTTATGAGAGGGGGAGAAAATACACCACTCCCACCCACCCACCCAACAGTACCGTTTTCTCTGCCACCTTTGCTTAGGCAATTTGGCAAGACAGTTAGGTACACCTAGGCACTTGATTTTGTGTAGCAACAAATGGTACCCATTAGAATAGGCAGTGTTCTCAACAGCAAATGGCCCTTTCTTGTGAATGTGGTGCAATAACTAAAGATGAATGATAATCAGGAAATTGCTCTCCTTCTCAGAGTGAAAACTGTGGCTTCTGGCACAAACAAGTAATCTTCCCTGCACATTGACCTGTGACATGTGAAGCAGTCAGCAGCTCACAGCCTGGGAACTGTGAAACAGGTGGAAGATGTATAGTTGCTTCCTTGTGAAGTGTCTTGAGTTCCTTTCTAAGGCTTAAGCTGTTTGAAATACACCATTGCAGTTTAAAAGAAAACGTTGAAAGCTTGAGAAACTTGCAGCAGACTTCAACATATGCTGACTTTTAGAAGCCTGAAGTGCCATTCAAAAGGAATTCTTCCAGAATACAGGAAGTCCATATGTCTGTGACAGTGTTCCACTGTTGCTGTCTATAATAAATAGGGCTGCATAGACAGGTTGCTGTTGGCATTTTAACACTGTGTCAGTTACAATTTCCAATATTAGCATTGATGTGCTTTATATTTCAAAGTGTAGAGATTATTTAAGGCTATCTAGTATGCTCTGCCTGTGAATTTGCTCTTGATCTCCCTCTCATGTCTGGCACATGCTTTCATGTTCTTTGCAAACTCAGCCCACAATTAGCACAGTCTCTATGAACACAGCTGCCTGTGTAGAGAAGGCTGTACTCTGTAAAGCTCATACAGTCTTTTGTTTGGACTGAATTATACGTGGACACTTCTTTCTCTTGTTTGTGAATGCTGTTTAGTAATACTTGAAATTAAGATTTGCTTCAGCTGTGCTGTGTTGGCACTTGCATGCAACAAACTCTAGACAGACATTTAAATAAGGCTGTAAGTGCTATGTTACTGCTTAAACACAGGCAACAAAAACACACACACACACCCTTTTGTACTGTGTGTGTCCCTCGGAGCAGAGGACAGAGGGACCAGCTGTCAGATCCCATCACTGAAACTGCTTCTCAGCTTGCCTATTTTCACACTGCCTGTTTGGTACACCCAAGTGAGCAGCAGGACAGGTGCCTGTGGGTGTGGAGGTCTTCCTTGTGCTCTCTGGCACGTGAATGGAAGGGATAAAAATGACAAAGTGCTTTGAGATGAAGCAAAGTTAAAGGTGGCTCTCAATGGGGGTAAAGGTGAAGGTACCAAGAAGAAAAAAGACAGGAAGAAGGAAAAAACAACTCAGAACCAGACCAAGTAATGTTACAGACCCTGTAATATAGAGGTGTAAGTATATTTGGGAACTTGGACTGCACGCACGGATAGCAACATTCAGACATCTGACAGCTTTCACAAGGCTTGCTGGGGTTGGGGTGCTCCTCTTCCTGCTGTAACTTGCTGTCTTTGCTCCCCTGCAGGTGGTTTGAGCAGTTTGTGATGCAGTGGCTGGATGAAAACGAAGATGTTTCCTTAGATTTCCTGCACGGTGCTCTGGAGAGAGATAAAAAAGATGGGGTATGTAGGTCACTACTTGTGCTGTATCATACAGTGCACAGAACCAAATAAAAGGCTGTAAATTCAGCTGTCTTACAAATGGAGGATGTGGTCCTTTTTGCTTGCTAAATAACTGAGAAACTCATTTATTTTAGTACTTTTACAGGTCACAGAAAACATTTTAATAGCAAGGTGCATATCATTCATTTTTGTCTGTCCTTCTGCTGTTAATCTGTCAGCCAGTGGTTTGGTGCTCTCTCACCTCTCTCTGTTTGGGAGAAGTAATTGAAATTGAAAATTGAGGCACTTAGCATGTACTTAGTCATGCAGTGAGAATGTGACCTTAATCCACTGACAGACCAATCTTACTCTTAATTTGCTGAGTATTGCCAATGGAGAGAAGAGCTTTCCTGTTATTCAGTGACTGTTGGCACTGTAGTCTGTGACACTCATGCAGCATTCTGTTTAATAGCTGAATCTAAAAAAAAATTAAAATAGCTCTTTACTCTCTCCTTCTTTCCTCATTAACTGGCAGGCAAATGATGCATTGCATTAAGGATCTCAACATCATCATGCATTTCCTTGGTGCTTGTCATGATCATAGTTAGTGAAGAACAGTAAATTTATAATCCAACCAAAAAAAGACTATTTATCTCCTCTAGGCCTTTTGAAGAGTTTTTGACTAATTCTGAGGCAGATGTAGGTTTTGGTCAAATTACCTTGCCTTCACTGTGACAGATGATGGAAACACCCATGGATAGGTACATTTCAGATCTTTCCATTCGACAATGACTCTTTGTACTTCTGTTTTAGTTCCAGCAAACATCCGAGCATGCTCTGTTCTCTTGCTCAGTGGTGGATGTGTTCACCCAGCTCAACCAGAGCTTTGAGATCATTAAGAAGCTGGAGTGCCCAGACCCTGTCATTGTTGCCCACTACAATAGGAGGTTTGCAAAGGTAATACCCTCAGCATGTTTATCTTTTCTTAATGGGATGTAAGACAGTATGATTTAATTTTTTTTTCTGCTTCCTGGAGTTGTTCTGCAGTGGAAGAGGACAAGTAACAGTGCTCACATCTTTTCTTCACAGACTATTGGGAAAGTGCTGATGCAGTATGCTGACATACTCTCCAAGAGCTTTGAGTCCTACTGTTCCAAGGAGAAACTGGTGAGTTATGCTGAGCTTCTCTTTTCCCCCAAAGAATCATCTAATTGTCCTGATGAAACCAGTCTCACATTGCACCTGACCATGGTGATGATGTAAATATTTTCAGTGTTGTTTTTATCATCATTTAGATGCTTTTGAAGTTTGAATTCTGACTTGGAAAATAAAAGCCTAAAATAAAAACAGGTCCTGAAAATGATATGCAGGGTTTGAAGGCTGTCGTGTCCCCTTGAAATTAACTTCCACCTCTGTTGTGTGATTTAAAAAAACATAAGTGGGCACTATTGCTCTGTAGATCTGGCACTTAGAGAGGTCTGTTCATGTGGGTATTCTGCCACTGGGAACTGACCATACAATTTCAAGCTGGAAAAAAATGGATTTTTTTAAAATTTTTTTTTAATATATTTGAGTGCTGAAATCTGTGCGTGCCATGCCTCCTATGTAACTCTCAGATCTGGTGGCACTTGGGGAAGGGTGTTGAGGCACAAGGTCTTCAACTGGTGACAGTGTATTGGCATCCTGAGCAATCACCTGCTTTTGTCTCTTCAGCCCTGCATCCTGATGAACAACATCCAACAACTGCGGGTGCAGCTGGAGAAGATGTTTGAAGCCATGGGTGGTAAAGAGGTAAGAGAGCTCAGAGACTGAGTGTTATTCCTCATTCCTCTTGCACAGTTGTTGCTGGGTTGTTTGCATCATACTGGTTCTTGAAGACTGTAGTCATGAAGAGAGCCTTGTGGCACCTGGCACTGTAAGTGTGGGGAGACAGCCATGACTGAAGGCTTCCCAACGAAGGCTCCTGTCATCAAATGCAGGAGCAAACGTTTTGGAGCACAGAATAGCATAGAAAAGGAAATAAAAGATTGGCTGTTATGCTCATGTGGGAGTGGCTGGTGGAGGTCTCAGTACTGTGGGCATTGAATCATTTTATATGACATATGAATGTGGGACAGTGCCTTCAGCATGAAATGTCCAGTATCTAATGCATTACAGACATGCAAATGGGTTCTCTGCTCATGTTTTGAGGGATATTCAGAAGTGTCCATTTGTTACAAGATGGTAATTTTTACAGAAATAATATTTTACTCCTCCAGGTCACTGGGTTTTTTCTGATGTAATATATGTATTTTTTTTTTCTCTTCTTTTTTCATTGCTTTTCAAGATTCAGGAAGATGAAGAAAAGCCTGCTGATGCTGATGTTAGGAAAAAATTATTTTCAAGTGCATTTTCTTTGGTTGTGTTGTGATAGAATCTGTGCTATGACCTGTACGCCAAGAGAAAAGTCAGCTTTGCTGATGGACAGCTCAGTTTTTGCCTGTATTGCTTTTCTAAATCTTGCTTGTGCTCAGTGGCAGAATTCTGTGAAGTGGCAAAAATCTCAACAAATATATTTACCCCACGAGGCAAGGAAAACTGCTGTCATTCTTTCACATGTGACCTCAATAATCCTAATTTCTGAGTCCTGCATCAAGAACTAGCATTATATGCTTCCTGCTGTAATAGCAGCAGTAACTAAATACTCATTTTGGGGAAAAAATAAACTTGTGATGAAATGTTTGTGAAGTGGCCTATAAAAGTTTAATGCCTGTGCATACAATTTCTCTTAAGGAATCAGTTTGCTACTATTTTCCATAATGGTAGCCATTAAGTAGGGTTTCCGTATATTTAAAATTGAAAATATCCCTTGATACTGTATTAAATAAATGGAGTAAAAAGGTGTTTCTTGAGGTTATTGGCTACTTTCCCTAGACTAAATCTCTTCTCTGCATTCTGCCCTTTAAAACCTTCCACAGGAGGTGTAAGTAAGGTAAAAAAGGGATAATGAACCCACTATTTCCCCTGTACTGTGTTATCAAAAGACTGGAAGGGGAGAGAACCTCAGACAGTGAAGAGTAAAACAGGAAGAAATGTAGCAAACACACTTGGAAGCTGGTTTTTGGAAGTGATTTTTTTCTTTTTTTTCATTTTCTTTTCAAATGGTGCTTATTGCGCTTCATAGGGCTGCCACTGATCACCAGAAATAAATTGTGTTGTGTTAGGTGCCTGCATTATCTGCTGTCCCTGGGGGTTTCCCACTTGGTGATTGTGTGGTATATCGCTTCTTGACTCAAAAACTGCCAGGTTTTCTGTTTGCTAGAGTAGTAATCAAGGTCTTGTCCTAGTTTGAATAGTATTTTGGCTGCAGATTGAACCTGAGAATTGGGTGACAATAGGTGAGACAACAGTTTTGACAATAGAACTTACTGGAAATGCATCTGTGCATTCTATCCTCCTTCAGGAAGGACAGTTCTTAATTTCTGTGGCAGATTTGTTCTATGGTCATCTATCCATGACACAGTAGCTTGCAGAAAAGTAAGCATTATCCTGACTACTCTATCCAAAAAAACTTCCTTGGGAGAGTAAGAAGCTAGCATAGTGGTATGCCCTGGTCTTGAACTGTTCAACTTCTTGCATTCTCAAAAGTGTTCTTGAGAGCCAGGTACCAAATATTCCATTGTTCCTGTGGCAGGTATGTTACTTGTGCCATGTGTGCAGCCAGACCTTGGGACTGGTTTCAGTTACCATGTGTTTGTGGCTTCTTCTGCTTCTGACTCCCAGATCCATCTCGATCTTCAGCTGTAGCTGTAGCACTGCACAGCTCTGGAAAGCTCTGAAATACTGCTGCTACATGTTGTTCTTTGCCACTGGGTCCAGAACACAGCCCTAGAGGAATTCAGGTCACTTATTACCTTTTGCAGCAAGGGAAATGAAGGGTTCACCTGGAGTCACCCTGCAGTGTAGTGGCATAATACAGAAAAGAAGTGCTTGCCCAGTAGTATTTATTGAGATTGGGCCTCTGGATGTAGTGACTTTCTTTTCTCTCTCCTCCACCCACTGCCCCCAGTGACTTATGATACCTTTTCCCCTCACTTTTCTTATTCTTTTCTAAACTGTAGTACTCAAAAAAGGGCAAAAATTGCCCAGCATTTCTGGGTTTAATGTGTCAACATCATGTGGTCTGTGAACATTACTAGTCAGAAACAGTAAGGACAGCAGCAGAGCTTTAGAGAGCACTATTTGAAGGGATTCCCTTGGGTCAAGGCAAATATATATATATATATATACACACACACACACACAAATACATAAACACACATGCATACACAGAGAAGAGTACCTTAAATAAATTTTAGGAATTAGAATTAATGCTTTTATCCTTCTGAGCTATATTGATCTCATGGAATCAAAACAGCTTCATCATGACTCAGGAGCATTCTCAGACATCCCAAAACCATGTTTTAGAAAGGCAGTGTTTATGAAATAGCAGATAGCATTAAAAGCATAATGAACAGTGTGAAACTAGGGGGTGAGTCCTGGATATCTTTTGAAACCTTTTATTTCACTGAACCATCTCCAGTACAGCAGCAGAGCAGAGATTATAATTTAGGTCTCTGCTGGGATGGGCTACACACATTCAGTGGTAGTGTTTGCCTGAACTTGGCCCCATTTATTTAATTATTCATACTTTACCTATTTGTTTACCTAATGTTACGTGACTTGCATTTTCTACCCATCTCTGTGGTTTTCCAGCAGACTTCAGCCTGCAGTCCATAATTTTGCTTAGCTTTTTGTGAGTAATGAACTCCTGGCAGTGAAATTGAAAGATGCTATACTGCATTGCACACTGCTGGAGTCTAGATGTAGTGTGAAAGACTAGTTTAAAACATTTCTACACCTTTTTTCCCCAAGGGAAGCATGTGAGGTGAGTATCTGAGACAAGCACTGCCTAGGGAACCCAAGGAATTTACTGCTGAGCAGCAGCATATTGTCATCATACAATTTTCATGCCTTTAGTTTCAAGCTAATCTTCACAATTAACGCTTCAGGAAATTCTCCTCTTAGTGCTTTGCCAGGGTTAGCCCACATTTTAAATCCAAAGTTAGCCACCTGAACAACAAATTGCAGGACAGCTTAGAAACAGCCAAGACTTACATAGAAATATGCTCAAAGGATTTGTGATATCTAGTATTTGCTCCTCTTTAGCATCCCACATGCCATAACTAAGGCTGCCCTAGTGTTCGAGAAGTTGGCAGCCATTGTTTGGATTCAGTGCTCCATGTTTCTTACTCTTGAATCATATAGGAAATTGGGGAGATGCCTGAACATTCAGTGCATATCCTTAAAGGGGGCTTGGATCTGCTGAGCTCCCAGGGGCTGGTGGAGGGAGGCAGACCAAAAATCAGCAGCTTCAAACTGGAGTCAGATGAACTCCATAACTTGCTAAAGCTAAAATATGTTAGCAGGGCATAATTCTTCAGCTGCTGATATGCCAGATCAGACCTGAGGATTTCACAGAGTCTCTGCCTTTTATAGATGGGAATTGATTAACATCTTTAGCTTTCTAGAAGGCAAGAGTCATGTCTCTCCACCTACACCACCTACAGAGAAGCCTTCTAGTTCTGGCCACTCACACTTCACCAGTATGTGTGGATACCAAAGAAGAACTAATTACATCTCCTGGAAAACTTGGAACCCCTTCTCTGCAAATTCTTAGGCTCAGGGGGTCTGTTTCATGCATGAGGAAAGGAGGAGAAGATCATCCTAAATTCAAATTGTTAGCACTTCAGTATAAATGGCACCATTCAGATTAGCAGGGGATTGGGGTTCCAGCCATAAATGGGTTCAGATGAGACTTTGAGGCCCAGATATTTTCAGAAAATTAACAGAAACGTGATGTCTCCCCTGAAATTTAAATACGGGATTAGCTTTTCCCTCTTTTCACCTCAGCATCACACATTTAGCCTCAGACACAGAACTGTAGCTGTGCCAGCTGTTATTTCCACTGTAATTGAAACATTTGCTCAGAGATCAGAAGCTACCTCAGTGTGACTACTGTCCATGTTTTGCACAGAGAACTTTTCATTCTTCCTCTGAATTATCTCTCATATACCCACAAAATGGAGATCATAAGCCTGCTGAGAGAAGTGGTGTGGATGTGACATGTGGCAAGGACCCAGCTGCCTAATCCTGTTTTCTGTTATACCAGCCAGATTCATCATGCAGTCCAAGTAGCATTTCCTGCTATCAGTGATAGCTGATAAGCTTAAAATTCATTGACTGAGCAGCAAGAGCAACAGCGTTGTGGGTTCATCTGAGCACTCTTTATCAGTGCTTCACCACATTGGCCAAGTTTGCAGTTAATATCACATGCTGCAGTACTCTGTAACTGACACGTGATTTATGTGTGGGAAACAGCAGTACAGCACCTTCCTAATGACCTTATATCACACTCAGATAATTCCCCAGACTTTGCTTTTGAGACAAAACAGGCCAGTGCCTAAGCATTAACCATCAGTAGTGTGTTATGTGGAGTCCTTGTTCCCTAGTAGCAGTTGCTCAGAAAACAACAGCTTTTCTAGCATGACAAGGGACTTTGTCAATGCTGAACCAGAATGCTTACTACCAGGGTTTGGCTTCCTGAGGATGAGGCTGGGCAGATGTGTTGCCAGTTGTACCCAGAGAGTTGTGTGTGAGCTCATGTTCTGGAGGAGTGAGTTCTTTACCACAGATAATGGAGCTCATCCCCTTGGCAAAGCATTTTGTCAGCTGTCTCTTCCTGCAGTACTGGGACAACAATGCATCTGCTATGAGGAAGATCAGTTTGCAGTAAAATACAGCAGTGAGGGAAAGCTTAGAGGCAGCCAGGGAGCTCTCCAGGCCACTTCACAGTAAAATAAATCATCGATTGCACAGTTCATGAACCAGGGCAACAAGTTGTTGATCCTGACCTCAAACATCCTCTAGCTAATAAAAAAGTAGAAGTAAATAGCGAAGAATAATTGTCTTGTCCCAAATTCTTCTGGCTTTTTTTTTTTTTTCCTGACTGGGAAAGCAGTTAGTTGAAATGTTTTGATGAATCATGAACTGGTCCTACCTCAAATCTGTCAGAAATGGCTGAAATCAAAGGGCAATTCAGTGCCATTAATACTGGAGCAAATCAGGCAGCTTGTGACTCATTGTGCCTTTACGCAGCAGGAGGGAAGGATCAATGCAGGGGCAAGAGAAACCACCACCACCAAATGCTGGTTTTATTTTATTACCTACAAGCTTGGCTAGAATGAATGCTGATTGTCATGACATTAGCTTCCTTCTGCCGTCACAGAGCAAAAGTGTTACAAAGATGATAGGAAAAGAAATTTACTTTAATAAGGGAAAAATAATCAGAGGCAGCAATGCCTAAAGTTGCAAGGCCTAAGTAATCATCATTTGCTTGATTGTTGGTTCTTACTTTAATTACTTTTAAAATTCTGATCCAGAACTTTCATTAGCACAGATTCAAATGCATAATAGAGTCAATTTTCCATGCCAGCTTACAACAGGAAAATGAGCAGATCAGATTCCAAATCCCCTAAGGCTTGGCTTTCTCTGACAGATGCTGAAGCAATATGAAGAGGGCTTCAGCATTGATTTCAGAGGTGGGAACTCCTGTCATGTTCAAATCCTGTATAGATGGATATACCATAAAGGTCTAAACTGATTTTTAATCATGGTACTGGTACCTGGCTCATTACATTCCTAAAGAGATGCTCTGCCTTAGAGGAAGCTTTTTGTTTTACAGACATCTTGCCTGCCTGCATACACAGGCAAATCTCTTTTACAAATCATTTTTTATGAGCAAATGATCCGAAAGCATTCATCCTGTGTTGCTATGTGTACACACAGATATGTTGCTTAGAAGTGGCTTGTTTGAGGCTGGAGGGGTGACGGTAGCTGGAATACAAGACTCTGTAAATCATGTTCAATTTAAAAACAGGTGGCTTTGCACTGATAAGAATGGAGGAAGCACTTCCTTACAGAACCTGCCAAAGTGTCAACAGCATTCATGTAGTGCTTGGGGAACTTGGTTTTTGTTTTCCTCTGAACACTTGTATATAAAAAGCTGTCTGGTTCCACGTGAGAGTAGAGCTATGTTTGCTCAATACCAGTAGCTGAGATTTTCCAAAAATGATCAACAAAAGTGCACAACAGCTCCTGCCATGATATTGTGGCCAGATTTTCAAAACAGCTGGGGTCCAACCTTCTGAGAACGGTGACTGAGTCAATCTTCAGTTGAAGTACTTGACGGCAGGGTAGAACGTGAAATAGTTTCTTTCAAGATCATGCATGGAGAAATGCATGAGTAGTAACAACCAGTGTGAAAAGCCCTGCGTCCTTCTAGACTCAGAGGGGTGGCATGACCTGTGAGCCCTGGGTAAAGCACAGTACTTGATGGATTCTCAGCCTAGATACACTCTTGGCCACAGGGAGTTCACATTCCCTTTCTTCCTCAACTTCACAAACATCAGGAAGGATATTGAAGGGTTATAGGAGCCTGGGGAAATTACTTGCTGCTTTTTAGGCAAATATCTGCTGACTGTTTCACAGCTTTTGTAGCAGCAGCAGCAGGCAGTGAAGGGGAGCATCCTACCTGGCAGAGTCTAGTGGGGATAGTTCACCTGCTTATTAAGTGTAGCCTCAACAGTGAAGAGAAGCACTGCAAAGGACAGTGGACTTCCCTCTGGGTTCAAACCTAAATGCTTTTTTTTTCATCCACAGTTGGATGCAGAAGCAAGTGACCATCTCAAAGAGCTCCAGGTGAAGCTGAACAATGTTTTGGATGAGCTCAGTGCAGTGTTCGGTAACAGGTCAGTACTACAAGGTCCTTGTCCTTGAAGCATTCCTTTCTTTTGTCTAATCTTATTTAGTCAGGTTACGAAAGAAAAGAAACTCCTGTGAACTGCATTATATTTTTCTTTTTGTCCTAAATTTATGGTCTTTAATATACAGAGACCATCTACAGAAATGAGAAACATTTTTGAAGTCTTTCTCTTCTGTATTTCTCTGCTTGGAAATGTAGCACGGAGATCTCTCAACTGTGAAATGTATTTGAATTACACGGAGTGATTTATTTTTTTTTCAGTAAGTAGATCTTGTCAGTAAAAGAATTTCCTTCTCCTTTACTGCTCAAAGAGCAGTTTCCAGTTTAGCGTTTATGAAGCAACATTCTTGTTTAAACACTCTGCTCTAAATGTATGAAACAGCTGACTGACTTCTGATTGTTAAATGCATACTGGAATAAGAAGGAAACGGGTTTAGAATCTGAGATTGACCTGTTCTAAAGCTTCTGCAGATGTTATCTAGTGTTTCAGGGAGCTCTTTAAAGTATTGACAGCAATTAGGTTATATTGAAAATATGTTATCATTTACCTGAGGATAAAAATGTGCTCAACTTTTGTAAGACTTTTGTAGTGAACTATAGAGCATGTCAATTAAGTTAAATCTAAAAATACAGAACTCTTGACTGATCTTTGAAAACAACCACTTCCCATTACAAACCCCATTCATTTCATGTTGTGTTGCATAACAGGATTAATGCAGGCATGAGCTGTAGTGTAGTTTGAACATGGACAAGGCAGAGAAAATTATACCAACTTGGCTTCCCAGGGTCAACAGGTTTGCAATTCTTATGGCTAAAAAATCACAGTGGAATTTGTCAAAGACTGTTTGAATTTCACCACACAAAGCTAGGCAGGGAGGTAAGGAGCACTTCCCATGGCCAGTAATGGATGCTACAGCAAGAAATGGAAAGACTCAAACTGTAATTGAATGGAATCAGTGAAGTTCATAATTAGGCAGAGAGTGACCGAGAAATAATGATTAGAGAGGTGAATTTTTTTAATCTGAATATTGTCTCCATGGTGCCATTGCTACAAAACAATTTGGGGACAATCTTGACATATGATAATGTGATTTAAAGTGATTATCCAGTATCAGCATACATACTGGGGAGTGTTTTAGAGAGATGAACCAGTCAGAGATCCAGACAGTCATATGTCTCAGGTACTTAATTTATGCTTTAACAGTCTTAGGAAGTGAAAAGCAGAGCTGCAGTTCACTATGTAAACATGATCTCCTAAAGGATATTAACTTAGAAGATAAGGCAGATATCCACAATATTCTGTGCAGAGTCTGTAAACAGTTGCTCTTTCACCTCTGTGAAAACTCTACACACCTCACACTGCAGGTCTTAACTCTTCTTCATCTGTGTGAGATTAACTGTATTTGATGAGAAGACAGCAGATGTCCAGAGAGCCTCACTACCCTTGTGCTGAGAGAGGATTTTGTCTGGACACAGAAACATTTTCTACTTTGAAAGGAGATAAGTCTTGGAAGGGTCTATCCTTCATGCAAGGCTAGCAAGAGTTTTGTTCTTGGGGGCTGTTGGAGTGAAGGAAGGAATTCCTGGAGGAATGAGGGAGCAGCAGGCCTCATCTGAAAGCATAGATGAAATTTTTTTAGCTTGCTGCTGCCAAGGGCTCCTTTTAAGCTGTACATCTACACAAGCTTCACTTTCAGGTGAACCTGTTGCCACAGTAACTGATTTATTATTTTTCATAAAATTGGCAACCATTTTGACTCATACTACTTTTTATCCATGAGAGCATTGTTATTTTCCATCCTTGACCTGGAGGGGTTTAAAGTATCTTGAAGCAAGGTCCTGCAATTGATGAAGCAATGGGAAAACTGTGGGGTGAGATTGGCCTGTGACAGAACAAGAACTATTAATGGCCCGGGAAATTTTTTATACTCTTTTGTTTGATGTGGCTTAGGTCTCTGGTTAAGCTGACATTGCAGCCACAACTGAGTGCTGCAGGACTCACTCTTTCTGCTAGAAATAGGTGAGGTGGGAGACAGCTCTGGATTTTTTCGAGCGAGAGGCAGGCTAGAATTGAGCAAGTAGGACCAGGAGGCTAGAGGTGGGAGAGCAGGAAAGGTGACCAGGTAGAGAAGTAAGATGAGAGCCATGGGACACTCACACCTGACCCACAGGTGTCCTGGTGCCTCACACGTAGAAGTTCAGGTCATTTATGAAAATGTAAAGCTGACTTCCAAACTTTTGTGCCTCCTCTTTAAATCTTTACCCTAGCTCCTAACACTGGCTTCTCTTCCTGTTTTCAAACCTCTGTGCCATTAATGGATAGTTAAATGTCACTTGTAGTGCCTGTTGTTAGTAACTGTTCTTTTAAATGTCAAAGCATTTTCCTTTATTTGCTGGATTGATTAGTTGTCAGCTCTGCTGATCTATTCATAATTTTTAATCACTGCATTATTTAATTTTGAACCTCCTCTTAGCAGGAAGAGGTGGAAAAATAATTGTGCTTTAATGCCTTGTGTGTCACTTCGTTACAGGGAGACTGCACTTTGCACAGCTGAGCCCCACATCCCAATTTGACACTTGGCATGGGCTGTATGGACTGGTTTAAGCTGGTGCCTGCCTTCAGGCTCTCTGTGTTATTTTAAAGACTTAAGCTATGATGGGTCATAACTGGATTTCTGCTGATGGACTCCTGGGTGCTCAGAGTGGGGCATGCATTGTGTCATTGCTCCATGTGATATTCCAGTCTCTGTGGTGGAGAAAGCAAAGGGTACAGCAGGGTGCTTTGAGTTAGGGATAACAGCATTTCTTGAAGTCAGGAAAGGATCAGTTCTTGATGCAAGATGAATGAACAAACTCCTCTCAAATATGCTTGTGTCTCATGTTTAGAGGTGGTCAGCTGTGTGTGGGTGGTGGGCATGAGGAACTGGAGAGCATGCCCTTGGTAACAAATACAGTAAGGAAAAGAGCAGCAATTCTTGTGCAAGAAGAATGTGAAACTGAGTGAACTTGAAATTTTTTACCTTGTATTTCTGCCACTAATAGTATTGTTTTTGCCTCTCTCCTATCCGTGCAGCTTTCAGACTCGGATTGATGAGTGTGTCAAGCAAATGTCTGATATCCTCTGTCAAGTGAAAGGGACAGCAAATTCTGCTGCTAATGCCAGAAACACAGTTGCACAAGATGCAGATAATGTCCTGAGACCACTGATGGACTTCTTGGATGGAAAGTAAGGGAGTGTTCAAATATGTGCTACACATACAGTTCATTGGATTGGAACAAGAATGAGGCAGAGGGGAAAATAGCTCCATGTTCTTGGATTGTTACTGAGATTTCCAGTCTCCAAATTTTTGAGAATTAATAACTTTTCTTCCCATATCTGCTTTTCACAAGCCATGGATGGGCTCTTCAGCCTTCATTCAATCCAGTTATGACCCAAAGCAAACTGCAGTTCTTCTTTCTACCTCTGGCAATTGTAGCAATCACCAAAACACACTGCTGATCAAGTAGTGAAAAAGACTGAAATTCTAAATTTTCTAGCTGTGAGTTTTTTCCTATAGAGATTTTACTGTAGCCAGTTAGCAAGCATATTGCAAACAGTGCTTATGTACTTGATGCATATTCTGCTCAGTATCACAGTCCTGTCAAACGTGTGTTCTAGTTGTACCTGCTGCTGTTCTGACTTGCAAATAAGCTTCTGAACGATAAGATGTGAACATGGTTGATCCATTGCTTTAATGAGCTGTTTCATTAATACCATGCAGCATGATTCAGCTGGAGAGTTAAATGTTCAAGTCTTGAACTGCAAAGAGAAATAGTTTTTAATCTTTGTACAAGTTAAACTTAATGTTGATGCACATCAGCTC
The DNA here is from genome assembly GCA_013397555.1 of Urocynchramus pylzowi. Classification (NCBI taxonomy): domain Eukaryota; kingdom Metazoa; phylum Chordata; class Aves; order Passeriformes; family Fringillidae; genus Urocynchramus; species Urocynchramus pylzowi. Next base: position 946,917 of record VZRH01001847.1, read on the forward strand.
TTCATTTAGTAAGGGATGACCAGCAATTTTCATAATAAATACTGCAAGAGATATGAAGCTTTACAAATTTAAAACATAGTGGGTTTGATTGCTCTTAGTGTTGATTATCGCATCTTTCTTGTGGATCACTGTGTTCTAAGGCACTCTCTGCAGCAGTCATTCCATCCAGGAGCCTTCTCATTTGATCATTTTCCACGCATGCCTTCACAAATCCTGAAAAGCCATATTCCTTTGTGCCATTGGGAATGTGGTATGCTATAGGCTTGCCATCCAACTGTGGAGCAAGTAACTTTGATGATGATAATTCACACTTGGATTATTTTCTTCCCTCCTTTACAGAAGGAGAGTATTTCTTTAATGCCTCCTGAATCCCACCCATGTCAGTCCTGTCCCTATTTGGTTTTGTTAATTTACTGTCTAACCAGCTGTGGGAAGAAGGGAAGCTGGGAGATGTTACCCAGTGGAGAAGAGTCAGCTGTCTTAGTAGTACTGGCCACAGAGTTCCTGTTCACAGTGTGATCAATAAATGCTGAAGTTCAACAAATGTTTCAAAGAAGATTCTAGCACTTCTTGGCCTTATTTATAGTCTGTACAATAATAAAGGAAGAAAACCTAGGGAAATAAAGCTCCTTTTGTTAAAGCAGATAAACACACGTCAGGTGATTGGTGAATGCAGTCATGACAAAATACAGAGTTGTCTGAGAAATACTTTGGGGTGGTTTTAGAGGTGAAAGATTTAGCTAACTTCAGCAGCTTTCAGAAGCTGTGAAGGAATTTCTGCACAACACTCTGGGAAATGTTAATTTAGGTATTCATGAAAAATCATTATAGTAACCCCTTGAAGCTTAAAAACTATTATTCTATATTTATAATTTTTTCTGTATACTTTATAAACCAAATATGTCTTCTTAAAGGGATCCTGTTCAATGGTATCTGCTCTTATTTGGATCATATGTATTATTCCAAGCCACCTATCACCAAGTGACACCTTCTGTAATCCCCAGAAATTTTTGAGATCAGAAATGTCAATCATCCATTTGTGGTTTTAGTGTTCTTAGTGCTAGAACTCCAAGGGTGAGCACACATTCTGTGCTTTAGAAAAGAGAAGATTTTTACCCTTAAAGCAATTGTTATGAGAAACTGCTTTGGATAGGACACTGAATCTTCCAAATAGGACTCCTTTTTCATTGCTGTTGTGCTCTTTGAACTTACTCAGTTCTTGCTCTCTCCCTGCAGCCTGACACTGTTTGCAACTGTGTGTGAAAAGACAGTGTTGAAACGGGTGCTGAAAGAGCTCTGGAGGGTGGTAATGAACACCATGGAGAAGCTGATTGTGCTGCCTCCTCTTACAGACCATACGGTAAAGCATTTTATCCTTCCTGACTCATACAGAAAGTGTTGTCATTGCCTGTGTAACTCATCCCCCTGACCTAGTGAGTCATCCATCCAGGTAAATTTGTCTGCATGTAGCCTGCCTGAGGATGGAAAAACATGTCTGTAAGTTGGTAAAGAAAGAGAGCATCTCTATTTCTGGTAGGGTTGCAAGATACAGAGCATGCTTTAGAAAACAACCACAATTCAAAATCCATGATCCAAAAGGAGCTTCTGTCCAGTGTATCCGTTTGCACTGATTCGTGTTTTGCAATCCTCTAAGGAGAGCTGTCTGTGTACGTGGGAATTATGGAACAGTTAGGCTTCATGGCCTTAGGTCATGACCTGTAGCCACTTTTGCCCTATCATCTATTAGCCAGAGTGTCTCTCTGTATAGATGTGGTTGATTTGAGCTTGATTTTTAATCAACTATCCCCCCTTTTACCCCCCGCAGAAGGCTTTAACACCAGCATTGGCTGGCAGGATTTCTTTGTGATGCTGGGGAGTTGGAAGCGAGTCCAGATAGTTTTCTTCAAAGGCAGTCTTTTGTATAATTGTTCAGCTGTGTGGACATGCTGGATGTATGTGTGTTGTGAATGTAGTGGTGCTTTTAACAATGGAACATTAACTGTTCCCCAGTTCTGAGAAATCAGAGAAACTGATTAAATGTCAGTCATGCATGCCTAGCTGTTCTGGGGGATGACACTCAGTTAGAGGCAGTGTGAAGTTTGGGCTGTAACCTCATTATTTACAGATGATCCAGAACTTCTTTTCATCTTGCTGTTAGAGAGAACTTGCAGTCTGTAGTCAGTTATGCAGCCTTACTTTTTTCCCAGTGGTGGGTAGAACAGTAGTTGTTTTCACTATTCAGCAGTTCCCTCACATATCTGGACTGGGATTCTTGGCTTGCAGTGTCTAGGGAAGTGATGCAAACCTGCTTCTTGCTATAGGTGTTTCTTGCTCTGAGAGGGAAGGCCCTTGTCTCTGGCCTTGATGATGATGATGACTTTAAATAAAACTGTTGGGATGAAGTGTTATACCTACAACCATGAAATTAGCATGAGGTGTAATTTGCTAAAGATGCTTTCTCTGAGCTCAGATTTGGAGTAATCATTTCTGCTTGCCTTTATGATTTGTAAAGAAGAAAAAGAAAATAAATTTAGGAAGGTGGAATTTCTTTGTCTTGGTTGAATTGCTTTTAAAAAGGAGTCTTTGGGGGCAGGTGCTAAAATCATCATGTAGGAACAGCATTAACATGACCCATTTGGAATGGAATCATTGAGATCAAGGGCCTCAAAGAGAACTAGGGAGGAGCTGTTTGAGCTTTATTCTTGCTAGTTTGGGATTTCAAAGGCAAAGTAGGAGAGTGATTCAGTACTTGTATCATGAAGGAGGCAATAACTGTGATCAGCCAATTCTTCCAACCTGCAGGATATTGCTATAAGCCACTTAAAGTTTTTTTCATAGTTTCTTGTTGCCATCATTTCAGTTTCAAATGGAGAAGCAAATTGAAGCATATACTCTCTTGTCTGAGATAACACAAAATGCTCATAGCTGGATTTCTTGCTGTCTAAGTAGTTGTATGGTAGCAAGGAGGCTGAACTGGTCTAAAGTGGAAATGAGTTGCACTTCCAGAAGGACAGTTATGAACAATACAATGATTAAAATGGCCGTGTCTGTAGTCCTTGAGCAGGGAACTGGTGGTGAGGCTGGATTGAGCTGCAAGGACAAAGAGCTGCTTCCACTGTTCTCTAGGGCATAGCCATTTATTCTGTCACCACCAGATTTTCATCATTCAGTGAAGATTAGGAGGGCAAGGCAGGCAAAATTTGGGGCTACCAGCATGGGCAGATGCAGTACTTTCTCTTTGCTATTCTACTTCTGTGCCAGGCCTCTCTTATCTAATTTGGCTTGCCTGGGTTTTTTTCTTTTTCTTTTTCTTTTTTTTATTTCTTTCTTTTTTTCTTTTTTTTCTTTTTCTTTTTTTTTTTTTTTTTCTTTTGAAAGCACATCAAACACAAATAGCCTCGGGCACTGTAACACACTTTCCTCCCAGCCCTCAGCAACAGAAAGCCCTAGTGGTGCCTCTCTGTGTTTGAAAGACCACTGATGGGGATTTCCATCCTAAAACTCATGTGCAGCCCTTAAGTAGGAGATATTAATGGTAGAAAATAATCTCTTTTATGAAATATTTTCTCTTCTTTCTGCAAAACTGCTGGAGGTGCAGAACACTTTTTGATGGAGGTCATGGAAAGCATACTCAGGTAGAAGGTTCCCGTCACCCTGAAGTTTGCCTCGCCTGTCACTTGCATGACCCTGCCACTGCACAGTGCTTAAATACCTCTCTCCAACTTAACAATTCTACTTAAATTAGCTTATGAAGATGCTGCAGTGTGGGGCTCAGGTGAGAAAGTGTTAGCACTGTGAGGGATCCAGTGGGGACAGGGCAGTTTTACAACTTCCCACTCTGACGACCTGATCTGCGGCTCATTCATGACTTTCTGATGGGCGACTTCTCTGAGCATTCTCTGCCTGTGGCTTCTGAGATTAGCAGCAATATGATCCCAGTAACTCACCAAGTAATTCACACCTCACTAATTCTAAGATCCAGCATGTAATTAAGCACCTTCTGTCTTGGTTGAGTAGATATACACTCTGGGAATTCGTATTTTGGGGTTCAGTGCTCAACGCTCAGTGATATTAACAGAATAGTTAATACATTTCTTTCTCAACTGCTTTCGATGAAACTGTACCATGCCATCAGTGACTAGACAGGTGAGAGAAGAAGTGCTTAGTTTACACCCAGGTGATTCCTCTGGATCCTCTCCTTTATTTATTTCACACAGTACTTTGCAGCCATTTACGTGAGGCTCCATTTGTGCTTGCTCCTGCTGTGCTTTTTTCTGTGTCAGACTTCTCTTCACTAAATGAGAACATCTTTCAGGATAAGAACTAAATTTTCTTTATGCTGAGGAGAGAATTTGCATTTGGCTTCCAGACTGCCTGTTTTTCAGGCTCATCTGCCTGAGCCACTCCAGAGCTGCTCTGTGGTGGAGGAGAGTGTGGATTTAAGAGGTTTTCTGAAACCTTTCTGAACTTCTGTTAGTTTAAATGAATCCTCTCCCTTGTGCTAGCTTGGAGCAGAAAAGTTGAAGGCTGCCTCTGTGATGAAGAGAAAAAGCTTTCTTAGCCTTGAATAAAATTATGGTCTATGAACTGCACATGTGCCTAGTTCTCTGTACTGACAGGTAATTATTTTCCTCTTTTCATCCCCACTTTTAAGCTTATTTTGTCAGTTTTTATGGTTTAATATACCACAACTGAAAAATAGTTTTATCTTAATGTGTGCTAACAAACATTGCCAGATACAATAGAGTTTTTAAAATGAACTTAAATGCTGTTAAATTATCAGATCTCATTGTTGAACATAGGAATTAGAAAAATCTGGGAAATAAATGTACAATACAAGATAAAACTTCATTTCACTATTACATCCTCAGAAAAATAAGCATCACATGTAATATGGTTTCCAAAAAAGGACTGGAATCCAAAAAAATTGCAGTAGGCTTTTGTTTCCTGATTTTGTGTGCTGAGCAGTAGGACAGTTAAGCTTTAAGGGTTTGAGTCACTTGGAGTATAAATCAGTGCCATTCTGTTGGCTTCCAACAATTAGACTTGAGTTACCTGATGATCCTTCTCTGCATGCTTTCACTGAAGGGACAAAAAAGCATCAGACCATTAACAAGGAATTTAAAATCTCTTTGTTGTGGACTATAGGTGTGTTTCTTGTTTCTGAAGAGCTTAGGAAAGTACAACTAATATCATGGAAGAGCGAGGAAAACCAGCATGAAGGCCCATTCCCTTTCCAGCTGCAATTGCCGCAGAGCTAGGCATGATTCATGATAAGGATTTAATTTGTCCTCATATTCTATCCTTGACATTTTAATCAATTCCATTGTGGGCAGCTTTTCTCAAAGCTACCTGATAATTTAAGTTCAGTTGTTCTCACTCTCTGGCACAACTGGAATAAGTGCTGTCTGTAGAGCTTTGTGGTATGTTTTCCACGCATAAATAACTTCTCTGAGGAGTATGGCATCTTGTTTACAAAAATGCCATTTGGCAGAGGAAGGAGCTGTCCAGATTTTCATTAGATGTTACCAGCACTGATGACAAACTGTGTAACAGCAAAATAATTTCTCCTTGCAGACACATTGACAGAGATTGTCACTGATTGACAAGGATTTTCTTAGCATGCAAGAACTGGGAGTTATCTGAGCAGCTTTGTTCCATGAAGCGTATCCAGTCACCAGTTGTTGCTCAATGTTACTGACCTGCCCTCCTTAGAAGCCTGGGGCAGGAAGACTACATGCCTGAGCTGGTTAATGTTGTTGTTCAAATGTATATTAAAAAAAGTGTCCAGTGAATGCTGAAAATACTGAATTAAGGAAGGTTGGTGTTACTGTGTTTTGAGAATACTCCCTTTTTCAAAATTCCAGATACAAAAATGTTTTGATTTTTGTTTCCTGCTTGGTCAATGGACTCAAAAACCTTAAATTTTAAGACTCTACAAGTCAACAGAATTTCACAGCAAATTGTACAGAGCAGCAGGCACATCTGTTGGGTAGCAGAGGCTGGTGAAACCCTGTGTTCTGGTCAGTTATTTGGCATGGCCCACAGTGCAGTCTCTCTGTTGCTGCTGGTATGCAGTCATGCTCAACCCTACTTGATGGAAATATATGGAAATTCATGCTCTTTGTGATTAGAGAGCTGTACTCTTCAACACTACCCATTGGATACTAACAGCAAGACAAGCTCTCCTCATTTCAGGAGCTTTCCTTTGTAGATTCATTGTGCTTGCCTGCACTTTCCCCTCCACCCCTGACAAAAGTTGTGAATTTAATCATTTATCAAGAGCTTCTGTTTAGCTAGAAAATCAATAATGTTCATTCTGTGTCGGTTTGTATTCAACAAACATAAAAGGCTGAGGAACAGTGAGGGTTAGCTGGTGGTTACAGATAGAGCAAATCAAGAGGTGATCTGTGGTTTCAGGTTGCAGAGTCTTTCAGCTTGAAGAAATTTCCAAAGCTGGAAAAACTATAGAAAAGGCCTTTCCTCACCTTAAAAAATTCTGCTCTGAGCTGCTGCTATAATGGGCAGAGGGTGTCCAGTTGCCCTAGAGCAAGTCTCGGGTTTTCCAGTGTTGCCTCTATAAGCTGCTTGTTTTTCTTCTGCTACCCCAGGCAACAGGTATAGACACCTTTTCCTGAGGGGAAACTTTTAGAGGGGCTGATGTTCATTTTAATCCTTTAAAAAAAATTTATTTCAGCAGTGATCTTTGCAGTAGTAGCCAAATCTGCAAATCTTCTCTCTTCTTCTCTGCAAATCTCTGTGTGGGATAGTTCCTGTTCCACAGAGTACTGACCTAAAGAGCAGTGAACAAATACCAGGGAAGGCAGCAAAGGAAAGCTGAGTGACACTGGCAGGGGCAAAGGGCAGTATAATAATTCTGAGCTTAACATCTTTCTTCATTACAGTTTGAGCTGTTTAGGTGTGGGGTGTGGTCAAGGCTGTGCAGTCAAGGCTTACTGCAGCTTCAGTAAGGCACAGTGGGGGAAGAAGGGCCATTGGCCAAGCTCTAGGACATTTGAAGGTGATGCTGTAGTATTCACTAGACTTCGGCAATCTCTCACTCCTGAACAGCTGAGGTCCAGTTTTATTTATGATCTGATCTGTGCTTACCCCCACCTTGATGACTGGGCCCTACCTCTGTAGACATCTTGGGGTTGTGTGATCTTTTCCTGTGGCCAGTCTTTGCAGTCTCCGTGTGTATTTAGATGTGAAATCTAGAGTGTTTGGAGATGGCCTTCACTCCGACCCTGTGCAATCCATTTGAAGGTTCATCCTGTATAAGTGAGTGGTTGCTGTAAACAAGAGTGATCTGGCTAGCAAGACATTGTGCTCTGAAATAGCTCTTGATGTGGTATCCACAGAAATGCCAGGGTTTGTACTAGGTAATAAACTGGCAAGGAGTCCAGTTGTTGTGCCTGGCCTTGGGGTGGTTATGTGAAGCTGCTGTGGACTGACTTGACTTGCTCAAAGGAAAAATATGTGAAGCTTGTTTATAACTGTTTTTTCCCCTTATTTTCTTTTCTAACTTTCTGCAACCATAGGGCACACAGTTGATTTTCAGTGCTGCTAAGGAACTGGGACACTTGTCAAAGTTGAAGGTATTGTCCTGCATGGCTTGTGTTAATGTCCCTGTGTGTAAGCATGGAAGTGTGGTAGTGCATAGCATGTCTTGTGCTTCCAGTGGTTTGTTGCTGAATGCAGTTGTAGAGAAATGCCTTTAAATGCATTAAATACGCTTTTAAATGCATTCTACTAACATTAGCATAGTGCTTAACATGAAATCTTATTGTGCGTTTAATCATCAGAGTAGTTTTTCTCTTCCGTATACATGGCAGTAAGTCTGGTACATTGATTTCAGATTAAAAAAAGGGAATTTCTCAATATCTGGCCAGCTTCTCCGTATCCCCATTTATAAAAGGGAGTCCCTAATGCTTGGAAAGACACTTGCGTTAGCTGTGGGTGAATTACATGGACTGTTAAAAAAATAACTGTTGCTTATGGAAGAGAGCCTGTGTCTGTAAATTCCTTCTGCGTGGGCTCCCTTCACAGTCAAGCTGGCATTTAGCATGAAGGCTCTGTTGATGTGTTTTGACAGTGCATGACGTGACAGTGCATGACATGAGCATTATGAAGTGCACGCCACCTCATCATAAGCGACTCAAGCACTAATTCACTGATCACGACAGGAGCAGTATGAAAATAGTGACGCCTTACAGCACTCAGATTGTGCTCTGCTGTGGCTGCACTTGTGCTACAAGACTGGTATTGTGCAAGAGGAGGAGGTCTAAATCTTAAGTGTACAGTGTCACATTGCACAGTCTGCTGCAAGGGAGATGGAGCTGGACCTGAACTCTGTGTCCGAGCATGACCAGGGAAATCTTCCCAGTGCGAAGGACATTCTCCTAAATGATTATTGCAGTTTCAAAAGGCATTTGTCCCTTCCTGTGGTTTTCTGGTTTTGTCTTGCACACTAATACATCTGTCTTCATACACCTATGTCCCTTGCCCAGCAGATAAATTTTCCATACACATTTATGTGGCCAATACACAACTCATTTAAAGCAGTGCTTATTATCAGTCGTAGTAAGTGATCAGGGCATGCAGGTGTGTCATTAGATGTGCACCTGTTCTCCAGCTACGTTTTGAGGCTGGTACATAGCAGTTAATAGTCACCTAGTATAAACCTCTAAGTATGTCTCTCCAGGGGAATAGCTGTCACTTGTGCTGAGTGATGGCCTTATGCACTCCGACGGTCAGGCTGTCATCCCTGGTGACATGGCATCTCATGAGGATTGTGTTTCCTTCCCTGCTCCCTGCGCTTACAATGATGTGTGTTGCCTCCATGGGAAAAATGGGGAGAAAGGAGCTTTGTAGCCAGCTTGAAAGAGTGGCAGCTGAACCACAGCATCCAAATGTGACTCCTGTTTCCTGAGTTTCCCCTTTCTCTTGCAAAAGCATAAGCAGGGACTCATCATGTCTCCACATGATGAAAAAGAAGTCATCCCTGCCTTTTACATGTACATGTATTCCTGGTGTCTGAGGGCAGAGCTCTGAATTTGGTGTTTCTTCCCCAAGATCACAAGAACAGTCTGTGAGTTCCTGTCATTTGCTTGCATTCTTGGGCATGGCCACTGAAATTCACTTTTATCTTTTACTTGCTCCATATTTTCTCATTACTGGAATTTTGAAGCATATAGGGCATTACTGGAATTTTGAAGGTACAGGGCACCTTTTCCCAGGAATGGGCTGGAAGCTTTGCTGGTTTCCATTTGCACTGGTCGAGTGAAGGCTGTACCCCAGCAGCGGCCCTTCTTCAGTTCAGTTACTGTAAAGCTTATCTTTGGTGACTCTGGAATGCATTTTTAGAAATGCACATAATCATGCAAACCCTGGTGTGTGTTCAAACCTTTATTTGCATATCCGCATATAGAACTGCAGCAGTACAGGTACACAGGATTTTATATGTGGCAGGACAGTCGTGCTCAAGTGTGAAAGCACCTGAATTTTGGAGACCATAAGGGAAATGACATTGTGTCCAAAAATTTCCAGTAGAATAGGAGTGTTATAAGAGTAAAAATTGTTGGAGTCTGTGTAAGACTTGTGGATATTATATTTTTTTTGTCCGTTTGTTTTTGCAGGCTCATACAAGCTAACAGGGAAGGCATGGTTCTTCAGACCACCCCACCCCCTTCCCCCCACATTTTTCAGTTTCACTAAAAGCCTGGGAAAATTATGGGATGGATTTTAAGCTTTATTGGTCTTAAACAGGACAGGGAGAACGGAGCCCTAGTGAATCAGATAATTCAGCTGAAAACTGAGACTGACAGACCTGACATGCACAGGCTCTCGTCCTGTTGACAAATCAATTTCACAGTGTATTTTCACAGAAAGCCAACCATAAACCTGACTCCTTGGTGCCACATATCTGCCTCCCACTTATTATCAAACTCTTTCTGCTCAGTTTACTTAATAGCCAGCAACTGGAGCAGGGAGCAGCTGCCTCCTCTTCCTTGTGCTGCCCCAGGGTAAACAGCCAGGCTCTGACTGCAGAGTTTCTTCTGAAAATACCTGTGGAGAATACAAGGATGAGTCTGAGAGATCAGGAAAAGTTTGTTGGGTTGTTTGGGATTGGTTTTTTTTTTTACTTCTTTTGCTTGAACTTGCATAATTATTTGATGTAAATATTTGTTTCTTGCTTCTGGTTGGCAATCTGGGAAGTGCAAGGTAGCACTGTGCGCAGTTCTTTATAGGAACAGTGTGGGATTTGCAGAGGGCAGGTATGCACAGGAATGACAGTCGTGGGCTCCTCTCTGAGTAGGTGCAAGTATTACCAGTCCAGTCTCTGGATTATTTTTACATAATGTGTTGAAGAAAATGACACTGGGAAACTCAGAGAAAGCAGTGATGTGTTGCTGTGCATTGACAGCATGGGCACAGGCAGAGTGACCTCTCCGTGGGGCTGAATGAGCTCTGTAGGTGTTTGAGAGAAAAGTGCTGACCACCTGGTTTCTGTGGCAGGTGGGGTAATCTGGCAGGCAGGCCTAGAAAGTCATTTTAGCAGATGTGAAAGTAGCTCTGCCTTGGGAATACAGCTACCCTGACTAAAGTGGCCTTTCCCATGAATGTGGCCTTGGGCTCTGTCTGATTTTGCACTTAATCTGACTGTGAGACAGAGAAAAGAACGCTTTACCCTCTGTGTACTGAGGTCTCTGTGTACTGAAGTGTGAAGCCACATCATCTTCAATTGAATTAACCCCAGCTCATGAAGAAGAAGGAGGAGAGCTATTGCTCCCCTCAGGACAGCATATCACAACAGAAGACACACTGCAGCTCACCAAGTACTGTGCCCCTGCACACAGTCCCCAGACCAGGGACATCCTGTGTGGGGGAAGAGGCACATTGAAGCACATCCCTGCTACTCAAGAAAGCAGGGTGTGAACTTGTCTGAGAAACTGACAACTTGAGAGGCATATTCTGTGTAGTTCAAGGCTTCACTGTGTAAAGTTGATAGCTAGATGTCTGTGAGAAATGTGGCTAATGCCTTATGGCTGCCCCTAGACTGCAGAGAGCCCTGTCTCCATCAGGCAGAAGATGGATTGCAGTGGATAATGAATGGGGACAGCATCAGGCAGTGTGAAGAATCAGCAAGCTGCAAGATAGCCAGCAGGTCTGTCCCTGTGAAACCCACATATGATGCCACACACTAGGCATGCTTTACACAGAGGCAATTTAGCAGAAGTGTCTCCTGGGAAGTGTCTAGGGGGCCTGTGACATGTTTAAAGTAGGGATAAAGCCTTTGCCTGATTGGCCTGCATCTTTTTTATGAATGCTTTAGAACCCAATCTGAAGTCAACTGGCCTGACTCTCCAGCTGCTCAGTTAGAATAAGGGTTTGTGCTAAGCTTTGACTTCCTAAAATATGCTATTTTCCCCGGAGACCTAGACTAAACATCAGAGAGAAAGAGCTTAGTGAAATGCCAAAGGATGGCACATCCTTGTAGTCAGCCAGGACTCTAAAAGGGATGTGCTTCCACTTCAGAAAAGGGAATTCTTTCCCGAGTGATTACTGGCTTTTTGCTGTCAGAGGTGATGGGTCTTAACAGAAACTATGTCTTCTTTTAGCAAATCTAATTTCTTTTGTTTTTCTTCTTCTACACAAATGATGGAATGAATTAGTGACCTTTGTAGTTGGAAGAGTTTAAAAAAATCTACAAACAGCAGACATATAACAACTTTCACTAATGCCTAGTACTCAGAACTCCTTGATTTAAATGGTATTTGGAGAGTTTTGTTGTGGCTTTTCTAGAATGACAATGGTGTCAGGCAGGCTTCTGTTTGGGTTTTCTTGAGAGACAAACTGAGATTTTAAATCGTCACTTACCTTTGTCCAGTTCTTTCCTTATTTATGTCTTTTGTGCCTGCAAGAAAGAGAGAAAATTAGTTTATTTCCAAGTTAAGCTGTAATAAACGACTCTGAGATACTCCATTAAACATTCCTTGAACAGCTGAATTAATGCTGCCGCCACATAGATGCAGCGTGAATCTGGAGAAAGTGGTGATGCTCAGGACTCCTTTTCCTTTAGCCTCTGACAGCACACTCATGTCAAATACAATGGTTGTTTGCAGGATCATATGGTGAGGGAAGAAACCAGGAGCCTCACTCCAAAGCAGTGTGCTGTTCTGGACCTGGCATTGGATACAATCAAAGTAAGTGATTCCATTTCTGTTTCTGCTGTTCCCAACTCCATTCCTCTTTGGGAGAACAGTGCCTGTCCTGGTTTGGGAGATGGCAGGAGTTTGTCCCTGCTGTCTCAGTGATAAAGGCTCTAAGTGAATACTCCCATGTATGTGTACTCCTGAAGAGGTTCAGAGGACTGGCATGCTGGGAGTCAGCATATCCATATTTAAGTGCTTTGGAAGAGGAATGCCATGACCAGTTGGTATCAGCTGGTCTGAGAGCTGGGTTTCTAGTACAGAAGCTGTTTGGTGAATTTTTCTAGCTGTTTCCTATCCGTATACACAACTGCACATACACGTTGGTTGCTGGTTGCAATTTTTGCCCCAGAGTACCTTTCTTATTTCTTTTTACTCTTAGCAATATTTCCATGCTGGTGGGAATGGTCTGAAGAAAACCTTCTTGGAGAAGAGTCCAGACCTACAGTCACTTCGATATGCTCTCTCCCTCTACACTCAGACCACGGACACGCTCATCAAAACGTTTGTCCAGTCTCAGACAGCTCAGGGTAAGACTCTTTCACGTTGGCAGGGTTCAATAGAGCTCTTGGCTCTGCTCATAATTTCTCTCCCTTGTACTGTTTGTAGAGTGCTTTTGGCAGTAACATTTCTGAAAGTGTGACAGTTCAGAGCTTGTGAAACTGGAAGAGAGGGAAAGGGGGTTATTTGGCACTCCATGACTACACTTGGGGAGAGCAGAAATACATGAAACATAAGGCCTGGGGTGTTTGTGGTCTTTTTTTTCTCTGCAGTCCTCACTTAACAGTCACGTTTCATGAATTAATGTAGGTGGGTGGCTTAAGCGAAATTTGAAGTTACTGTACTGAGGCTTGTGCGGTGGTGTGAGGCTCCATTTCAGCAAGACACCACTGTAGAAACCTGTCAGTGCCTGTGTCACAGGCCAACCGTGTGTGTGGCACAGCCCTTGTGGCCCTAAGGCTGAGTGACAGCAATGTTGTGAGTCACAGAGCTACAGGCTGCCTGTAAAGGGAGAAGTCTCTGAGGAGAGCAACAAATGCACTGTTTTGTCTGCAGCCCGTACAGGCTATGCGGGAGCTAGATGATTACAGATCATCACAACATACTAATGAACTGCTGGGATGGGTCACCAAACTGTTTGGTGTCTCTCTGAGAAGCCTTATGGCTTAGTGGTGCTGTTTCATTGAATGTGGAGGGGTAAACAGTTAATTTCATTGCTTTCATGTGAACATCTCCATATTATTGTACAGAATAATTTGGTCTCTAGTCAAGGACCATCACTGGCTGACTGTGAATGTCACTATTCTCAGTAAGAAGAGACAGTTGCTACAAAGGGTTGGGTCTAAACAAAAACTGGTATTTTTGTGTTTTCAGGCTGTTTAATTAAAAGCCTTGCATTAAGCTACTTCATCCCAGCAGCAAAGTCATACAACTCCCTGACGTGTCCTTCTACAATCTTTTTGTGTGGGATCCTTTCTCTTTTAATCCTTCCAAGCCTAAGAGAGCTGGCAACCCCACAGACTGTACTAACTCTGCCAGCAGGTCATCACACCGAGCCCCAGGATCAAGGGGAAAGCACTCCCTAGCTCACACACTTTCCCTTGTGTGTAAATGAGGCTGCTTGATACTGGCATTCCCCTAGCAGTGTAGAGAGTTCAGAGATTTTGTGCGCAAAACAGGGTTTGTTTCTGTAGAGGAAGGTTTGGTTTAGTTTTGGTGGGTTGAGTCATCAAGAGGAGGCTCAGAGGGGACCTGAAGCTACCTGGAAGGAGATTATGAGGTGCAAGCTGGTGTTTTTTACCATGTCTCAAGTGAAAGGATGAGAGGAAATGGCCTGAAGTTGTGGCAGGGGAGACTCAGGTTAGATATTAGAATTTATTTTTTAACTGAAAAGGTGACTAGACATTGGAATAAGTTGCCCAGGGAGGTGGTGGAGAAGTGTACAATCTCTAGAAATGTACAAGAGATGTCTGAATGTGGCATTTGGGGACATAGTTTAGGGGTGATTTTGGTGGTGCTGGATTAACAGTTGGACTAGATGACCTTCCAGGTCTCTTCCAGCCATGATGGCTCTGTGATTCTGTGATCTCTGCCTATAGCAGCACAGTCTAGTCTTCCTTATGTTGAAACATATTGCATTAAAACACTGAAATTAAATTAAAAATCATTACCTCTGAGAGAATGGTCCTGTAGCTGTGTCCCAGCAGAGCAACGATGACATCCAGTGGCCAGACAGGTCAAAGACTGTTACATCCACCAGGACTCCCGGAACCAGGCTGTTGCCATCACTTACACAAACCACCAGTTTTAATGGGGAACTTGAGTGCACACTTGAGTGAGTGCTTACAATCTTTGCTGTTCCATGCACATATTTCCCATTATATATCCAAACTATGAATTAATTTAAGGTAGTTTTTTATGTGGATACTGTTAAATTACTGTTAAATCGTTAAATAAATGCTGAGCTAAGATATAAGAAAGAGTGCAGCGCTGTTGTCCTGCAGTCTGTACTACAGTTAGGAGTACTTAAAATTAGAGAAAGAAAAGTGCTCCATTAAAAGTGACAAATGCAAAGATGATATGAGAAAGTGGCTTCATGCAATGCATGATTTGACTGTAAAACTTCACTGAGGGCAAGTATGTAGCAGAAACACAAAGATAATGGAACATTATCATTACCTCTCAGAAGCAGGAATATACAGGGCTGCCACAGAAGTGGGTGCAGGGGTATTTATGTATTTTTTAAGAAGCTTAGAAAGAATGAAGCTCTGGCTTTAGGGCATCATATGCACACGTTACGAGGTCATCAATTAAATCTCAAAGCTGACGGATGACATTTCTTTATGACTTATTCTAAGCCACTGTAGGGAACAAGTATGGACAGCTAGGCCACTGGTCCAAATCAGTATCTTGTACATTAGTAGGCTTGAGAATTTTGGACCTTGTTTGGGGAATAAAAGATTTGCACTATGTCACCTAATATCTGCAGAATCAGTGCTGGGATATCTCTGAGAAAAGCATGGCTCTGATCTCTTCCCTGTGCTGACCAATGACAGGACCTGAGGGAACAGCCTGAAGTTGGGTCAGGAGAGGTTTAGGTTGGATATCAGGGAAAGGTTCTTCCCCTCAGGGTGGCTGGGAACTGGAACAGGCTCCCCAGGGAAGTGGTCACAGCACCAAGCCTGTCTGAGTTCAATAAATATTTGAACAATGCTCTCAGGTAGAAGGTGTCACTCTTAGGATAGTCCTGTGCAGTGCCAGGAGTTGGACTCAATGACCCTTGTGGGTCACTTCCAACTCTGCATATTCTGTGATTCTGTGACTCCCTCCCAGCACTGGGGCTAAAAAAAAGAACATTACTTGCTTACCCTTCTCATTAACCACAGCTGGTAGATGGGTTTGGAGAGCTGCACACAGGTTGGAGGGACAGAAGGGACAGCACCACTATTTACAGCTGACATCCGCTTACCAGAGCTGTGTGACTGAGGTTTCTCTTTGCATAAGTGCCACAAGCTCTTGGGAGGACATGGATTCATGCAGTATCATTTAAATACTGTTTGCTTCTCTTACTTCCCTGCTCAGTGGTTGCACCTTCCAGTTTGTGAGGTACCTACTGCTTTAATTTCATTACTGAGTAGGCTTCTATGGCACTATGCTGCTAAATGTTTGCTCTGCAGATTGGATCAGGGCTGCAATTCAGTTATGCCAGCACAAATTCTGTTCTGTTTTAACCCAGAACTATGCCTTACTTGCAGACAGCCTTGCTCTCCAAATCCTGGTGCAGAAGATCTAGGAGGATATTTTGTCTGTTAAGAACTAGAACATTTGCCTTGTATTTAAGTGACATTGCTAATTGTGTTGTAATTCATACTCTTCTCTCTTTATCCTGCTTGCTTTCTTGCCTTTTGAATTCATGTCTCAGTGCATGATGGGAAAGGTATAAGGTTTACCGCTAATGAGGACATTCTTCCTGATAAGGGTATGTTCAAGATTAATGTTGTTACCATAACAACATTACCCAGCTGCCTTGCTTTTGAAATCATCTTGTCCATGCTCAGAAACCTTTTCCAGAGTCCTGTTCCCTGTAGTTTCCTTGTAGAAGTGAAGTTCCACTGAATGCTTGCATCCCACAGCCTGAGCCATAGGTTGTGTGGTTTAGAAGTCTGTACTTTGCCTGAGAGCCTGTTCCCAAGCTTGAGATTTATTCATGGGATGTGAAAGCTGTCTTGAAAATGGACTGGTTTTTGGGAGATGCTTCAGACTTGTTCCCCTTCCCTTTACCATGGAGTGTGTGTTTAAAGTCCTGGGCTTGCATGCGTATGGTCTGCTGATAAGGGCTACTGTGATACATGGGAATGTTGGATATGCACTCAAGGTTATGGCCAAGCTTGAACCATCTGGCTTGAAGGGGGGTTATCTAAAGGTCTGGATGCCCAGGAGACCCCTACATATTGTCTTGCAGTGTTTCATCTCTTAATTTATTTTTTGCTGTCCAAAGTCTTTTTATTATCTCAGGTGAAACACATCTATAACCCTTTGCACGAGCTCAGTTCTGCAGTTTCACCTTTCAGCATTGCAATACCAGTGAGACATTCATGTCAAGAATTAAATGTGCTTGTCACTAAATGTGCAAGTATGTGTATACACACAGTTATACATCCTCAGAATATTTTTTGTTGGCCATCTTCAGTGTAGTTTTTTGTCTTTAAAAATTTCAGTTCATAGAACAAGATTTTTTTATGAAAAGACAAGAATGAAGGTAGGAAGAAAACTGTAATATGAGTTTTGTCTTCTTCCAAGGTAGTGGGATGATTCTGCTCCTATTCTTCTGAGGCATCAGCATCTCCTTTATAACCTACTAGTTACACTAAAGATCATTAAAGACCTGAATGTTTGGTGGCTGATGTTTCTGTGGATATGGCCATTACATACTGTTGGTAATTCTGCCTCTTCCTGGGGAAAATGCCAACATTGAAGTGACAGACCCACACCAGCAGATGGATCAGGTCAATAATTAAGCCTACCAATTTTAAAGCTCTGTGCTTATATACAGGAAAAAAGCAATATTGCCCTTCTAAGCGGGGAGGAAACAGTTCGTTTAACACCATATTTGTTACACCCTAAAGATTGTTTAATGTACTCAGGTCAAGAATGAGAACCTACCCTGAGGTAATAATTTGAGGTTCTGTTTTGGTTGCTCAGATGCTTTTACTGGTATATTAATGTTACTTTCACTGCCTACAGTTCTGTGGCATGTAATTTTCCTCAGAGAAAAGTGAGGAAAGGTTGACACTCAACCTCTTGGTTTTAAAATGAGTGTATTTGCTGCCTGCAGACCATTCTTGTGAAAGTTGACTTGTTAGATCAGTCTAATCAAAATGTTTGTGTAATGATATCCTTCAATCTCCTTAGCTAGAATTTCAAACAGACCAGTTTTTCTCTTAGTAATGTATCTTACCCTCAAATTTGACAAAATAACTGCTATTCATAGGTACTCAATTACCCTCTAGATATCTCCATTACAACAGCATTGCTAATTGTCAAACTGAGGTGAGGCAGTTATCAAAGAGAAAGTCAAAAAAATCTCACTCTCTTATTGAAACTGGTTTTTCATTTTGCAAAGCAGTCGTTTTCTGTAATTTACGTGACATCTTTGTTACCCAGAAAAATGCAATTTCCACATATTACATGATGATAATTATGATTAAAACTTAAAAAGTTGAAAAAAATCATAATATATGAATTGTAAGGTTCATGAGATCTCCCTCTTTTACAAACATGTTGTCTTTTCCCTCTGAAGCTACATCTTGTTTTCTCCCCGGCTAATTGATAAAGAGAAATAAGTACGCAAATTGTGAGTGCTTCTCTCTCAAAATTTTTGATGCACAACAAGGAAGGGTTTTCATCATCCTGCAAAGGCAAACAGATAAGCAGTCAGGATAACAACTTTTAGGTGTTGTACAACATGCAGAAAGGTTCTTGTAGGGTGAGACTGCACTGTGGCTCTATGCAAATCACTAATACCTATCTATTTTTTTCCCCTATATTTCCACTGTTGTGTGATGTCCTCTCCTCCTTTTTCTTTTATTGTTAAATTTTTTTGTCCTCCCTTCTTCCCTGAGCAGACAGGAATGCCAAAGCCCACCACTGGAATGCCTGCATGTGTACACAGTAGCTTGGCAGGAACCTCTGAAAAATCCTTGCTCCCTGTGAAGGTCTACTGTTGAGGTCTTCTAAATTCTTTAAAAACCTTCCCTGGTGTTCTCAATATGATGCAATCTTCAGTGGAGTGGAAGCAGTGTTGGTGTTTATGTGTGTTGGGCATGTGTGCCTGATGTTATCTTGCACTACCGTGACATTCTGAGTGCTGACTGAAAAGCTGGCTCCGGGAGGTGTGCTGTGAAAACACCACATTGTCTTCCTGAGGCCATAAAGACTTGTGCCAATGACCAGTAATCCATGTGTGCAATGGGGCGGGGGGGTGTCCATTTCCTCCCGACAGGCTCCGGTGTGGATGATCCCGTGGGAGAAGTGTCCATCCAGATCGACCTGTACACCCACCCAGGAACTGGGGAGCACAAGGTCACGGTGAAAGGTATGGCAAAGCACATGCTGCTGCTCAGGCTTGCCGGGGCAAATCTCCAGCTGGCAGTCAGGATATTTCTGTGTTAGCTCTCGTGGGATCTCAGGCCACAATTGTTTTCTCTGTTTCACATCAGAGACATGTAGGGAAACAGCAAATGAGCTTGTCCAGCCAGTGACATGGCAGTGCAAAGCTCGGTTGTTTATTGGCAGCGATGTATGCAAGTAAACAAAAATCAGATGATGGCTCTCGCCAGGCGCCACAGTTTAGTCTGTGCTGCAGAGAACGGGGCAGGCTGATCTTGTGAAACTGCTCAGTGTACACCCAGAGATCACAGAGGCCCTGAGAGTTCAGAGGCTCCTCTTCCCAATCCTGAAGGCCACACTGATCCCTGAACAGCCACTCTGGAAATAACCAAAGCAGTGATTCATCCCAGGGTTCCTTTCCCTCCTTCATCTCCTTCACTTGAATACAGCACACTTAACTACTTCAATTTCCTCTGAAGATTTATATAAACAGTTCTTCAGGCCTCTCTTCTGGTTAAATCTACACTGAAGTGCAAAAGCTGGTTTTCAGAGCTATTTCCTCTGCTTCAGTCTGTTCCCTGCAGTGACCTGAGATAGAATGAGAATTAAAAGCTAACAATTCTGGATCCTGAAACCACCCGCAGCTCATAGGCTTTGTTTTTCTTACCTGCAGTCCCATTTTCCTTTTCAACAGAGACTTTAATATTGGCCTCCAAAATGCCCCTTTTTTTTCTTATCCCACCCATAATGGTGATGTAAGCATGGAACTGCCAGGGCAGCCTGCCCAGAGCTGGAGGAATGCCTGTTTTCTTGGGCTTATTTCTTGACAATCTGTATGGCAGAAGTTACATACTAGTGCAAACATTTAATTCCCTTCACAGATGTTAAACTAGATCAAAAAAGCGTATCTTTGCATTACAAAACAATCCTGCCCATATGTGTTGTGACACTGTCATGTTTTGAGTTAGAAACAAGAAATTGAAAGCAGGGCAAAGCTGAAGGATGTTCAGAGCAAAAAATACAAATGAGTATTTGCTGTAAACCAGGTTGTGACTCTCTTTTGCAGTTGTGGCAGCCAATGACCTGAAGTGGCAGACGTCTGGCATGTTCCGTCCATTTGTTGAAATCACCATGATTGGGCCCCATCAGAGTGACAAGAAGAGGAAGTTCACAACCAAGTCAAAGAGCAACAACTGGGCTCCAAAATACAATGAAACATTTCATTTGTAAGTCTGAAAAATATCCTGAGGATCTGGCTTGGCAAGTGCAGATGCAGAGGGACAGATGGGGTTGTCCATTGTACCCAGACAGTCTGCACAGGGCCAAGAAGAGTACGTGAACCAGTAGCTTGGTCCTGTCTTTGATGTCTTGGCAGAAAAGCTGGATTATGGAAGTTTTTGCTGTGGGTGGGATTCAGAGGTTTGTTCTATGCCAGCAGTGTCCTTCGGCTACCTTCTGAAATGCTGTGTGTGTGTCCTATGAAAATATTTTATTGTGCTTTGTCATTTTAATGAACTGCATATTTTTTATTGGTAGAGTTGAGGCTAAAAGTTCATTTTTATTTATTTCTTAATCTTAATGTGCGTTTTTTATCCCAACTTGACCTGTGGGACATGCTTTCGGAACTCGTTTCCAAGGATACAGCCCTTGGAATTGGTAGCAAGTTGCACTGCTAAAATTGCTGTGTTTCTCAGCATCGAGTATTGATCTCTTCTTATTTCATTTTCTTTCATTATTACAAGGACATATTCCTTCTTGGGAGGGTTAACAGAAGGAGCTGCAGGCTTGAACTCTCTCAGCTGTACATATAAAAATGAGATGAGGAGAACTGACCACCAAAAGGCTATAAATGTCTGAGGGAGAAGGGAGTGTTCATGTAATTGTTCCATTCTCTGAGGAAAGGCAGGCTTTCTCTAAGTGAAGAGATTTTGTTCCTTTTATTCTTTTAATTTTAGAAACATCAGAAGGGTTGGGGATTTATTTTTATTAGCTTCCACATTAATGGAAGGTCCTGAATCTTTAACAAAGACTTCATCTAATCAAAATAGTAATTCTGAAATGAAGCCACCTTTAGCAGAAGCAGAAATGTTTAAAGCCATCTGAGTTGAAAATCTATTAGCATGACTTTGTTTCCCGCTCCTCTCATTTCACAATTTAACACACACACAAATACACACAAGTTGCAAAGGCAGCTTGAAAGAGGTTGCTTTTTTTTTCTTCTTCAGTAACCAGGTTTTCTTTATGTGCTGTAAATTGGCAAAAATGCCCACATTACTTCTCTCCTTCTGACCAGGGTTTTCTATAGAAAGGAGTTTTCTGTGACTTATCATAGCCCTCCAGTCAGCTGCTGGCACCTTTGTTTTTGCAGTCCAGATACTGTAAGTGAACTTGTGTGTGTTTTTCAGCATCCTGGGGAATGAAGATGGCCCTGATGCCTATGAGCTCCAAGTCTGTGTGAAGGATTACTGCTTTGCCCGGGAGGACCGGGTTCTGGGGATAGCAGTGATGCAGCTCAGAGACATAGCAGACAAAGGAAGCTGTGCTTGCTGGTGCCCCCTCGGGCGCAGGATTCACATGGATGAGACTGGACTCACAATCCTGAGGATTCTCTCTCAGAGAACCAATGATGAAGTTGCCAAGGAATTTGTGAAGCTGAAATCTGAGTCCCGCTCCACAGAGGAAGGCACCTGAGCTGAGCTGTGTAATGTTCCCTTTCCTCTTCTGCCTTGTGCCAATATGTGCAAGTGTTCAACAATTCTTTTATTAATTGCAAAAGGTTTTTTTCATGTTGTCTTTGTCAGCTCCGATAGCGCACGTGTGCTGTATAGGAAACAAATCCATCAATCTGATGTGAATTATTTATTTTTTAGTAGCTGGGTAAGACACCGTAGAGAATGAGACAATCTCTTCTTATTTAACATGTAAATTCTGCTTTGTGTACATAAATTATTTTATATTGGAGGCTGGAATTGCTGGGTTTTGTTGATATGCAGCACTGTGATTTTATCCTCTGAATTTGGCAGGCATTAAAAAGGTTCTGCGTAATCACACTATGATGCAAACACAACTGTGTGGAAATTGGGAGGAGATGATTGGGGGGTTTGACAAAGCACAGTTATCTCTCATTGAATTCACGTACTGTGGAGCTGCCTGGGGATCTTCTGACACAGATTATGCCAACGTGATATACAGACACCTCAACATCTGTTTAAAGAAGAAGAGGTTGCAAATGGCTCTGAAGATGCACACCAAATGAATGTATGTCCATGGATGTGCTGCTGTGAGCACGGGCCAGACCAGGGCCACAAGCCCGGGGTGGGGCCTGAGATCTCGTAGCCAAAAGCTGCAAAGGCAGCGCACCAGGAGCAGGCTGCAGCTGTAATTAGCTGGTGTGTCTCGGAGAATACAAATCCCCACGTGCTGCTGGGAGTCCCTGATGGCCGTGGGAGTGCTGTAAGCTGCTCAGCTCCGTAAGGTACGCTCAGGCTGCCGTGACTGACACGGACGGGAAGGGATCAGCGTTAGAATCGTAGAGTTAGAGCCATTACGAATCACATGGCTGCTATGTGCTTTTTCCACTTCAATATTCTTTTGTTAGTGTTTGACAGAGGATTGGATAATTTAATATTGCAGGCTTTCTGTAGCATTTTATTACCCTGGAGTAGCTAAGACCATTCCTCACTATGAACCCAGAAATGATGGCTTGCTTGGGAGAGAGGAACACACCTCCCCTCTGCAAGCCTTCAGTCTGGAGTGCTGGTCAAGGGGCAGCACGTGCATTTGCTTCTGATCTTGGAGATGCTGTTGGCCGTGCTGTGGTTGATCCATGCTGATTGTCATTAATCTTATAATACCATTGAAATATTTTTGCACTGTCTTAAAGAAGCATCCTGCTTTTGTTTTCTTAAAAAACAAAACACTGTCCTGAGCAAAGTAATTGCAGGGAGGTCAGAATTTCTGACTGAAAATTCATGAGCAGGAAGGTCTGGAATGGTGATTGCACCTGAGGCATGTTTGTTGGAGGGTTTTTATTGGGGATATTTTTGCTTTTCCAGCTGCCCTTGTGCTCTGGAAAGTGCAGCTGGAACAAGCCAGTCCTTGCCCATAAAGTACTGTAATACTGTCAATAAATTCAAGGACTGCATATTGAATGACTTTTTTTTTTTTCCTTTCTATTTTTTATCTGACACTTGTGTAGCTGTATGATGTGACTCCTGTATTTCATGGGCCTGCTTGTAGAGTTCTGAGACAGCACATCTGCTTTGTTCTTGTCCATGGTGTGTTAGAATAATGCTCTTCAAAACCCCACACTATTTGTCATGATTTTGAATCATTGTATGTGCCATTGTTATGAGAACTGTTAGTATAGTCTTTAATAAACTCTTTTAGCAGCATTTGGACTTATCTGTTGGAGTGTAACTGTGACTGGGTTTCCCAAACCATGGAGGGCAGAACCATTGCTGCATTTTTGAAATTATTCAGGTTTAGTATGTAGATTTCTTTAGTGCTTTAGATGCCTAGCAAGGAGTATGAGTCAGACGGTTCCCCCCTCTTCCATGGTGCCTCTGTCTGGGACATCTTTCCCTGAAGTCCTTGGCTTCTGATAATACTCTGAGACATCATGGAAAAGCATAAAAAATAGCTTACTTACTTTTTTTCTCCTGTCTGGCCTTTAAGTCACATTTCCTTTGTACTCAGGATAGTCTCTTGGAGGTGCTGAATGGAAAGACTCAGACAAGCAGTTGGATACTTTGCAAATAACAGATGAAGAAAAATAATTATATACCAAACTTGATTCATAACTTTCAGCCTCTTATGAACATTAATATTCTTTAGATAGCATGCACAAGAGATGAAAGAGTAAGTCTTCTTGATGTCAAGTAAACTACTCCCCCTCCTCATTTTTTGGGGCTTCTGCCAATTTCCAGCAGACAAGGTCAGATAACTCAGAGACTCATATTTCATGATAACGTGGGTCTCTGAATTTCTGTGATCTGAAATGCCATTTTTTTTCCTTAGTTAGCATATGCTTAGCAACAGAGTCACTTGGGAGGCAGTCCTGAAGAGCAAAGAAATCAGGGAACATTGGATATTCTTCAAGAAGTAAATCTTAAGGCACAAGGCGCAGGAGTAGAGCATCTCCATGTGCTGAAAGATGAGCCAGCAGGGAAGAAGACCAGCCTGCCTGAACAGAGAGATTGGGCTGAAACTTGGAGAAGAAAGGGAAGTTTCTGACCTCTGGAAGAAGTGCCAGCTTGGGACAACAGCAAGGACTTGTAATTGTGGGTTTTTGCAGGGAGAACATTGAAAGTGCCAGATCCCAAATAGAATTTAATCTGGCTACTGCCATATAAAACAGTTTCTACAAATACACGAGCAACAAAAGGAGGGCTAAGGACAAGCTCCATCCTGTATTAGGTGTGGTGGGAAACATAGTGACAAAGGATAAGAAAGGCTGAGGTGCTTTGTGCCTTCTTTGCCTCAGTCTGTAATAGTAACCCCAGGTGTTCTCAGGGTACAGCCCTGTGAGCTGGAGGAGTGGGGAGCAGAATGAAGCCCCCATGATCCAAAGGGAAATAAATGGTCAGTGACCTGCTGCAGCACTTGAATGCACACAGGTCTGTGGGCCAGATGGGATCCACCCAAGGGCACTGAGGGAGCTGGTGGAAGTGCTCACCAGACCTCTTCTCCCCATCATTTACCAGCAGCCCTGGCTCACCAGGGAGGTTCCAGCTGAGTGGAGGTTGGCAAAAACAACGCCCATCTACCAGCAGGGCCAAAAGAAGGATCCAGGGACCTACAGGCCTGGCAGCCTGGCCTCAGTGCCATGGAAGGTCATGGAGCAGATCGTCCTGAGTGCCATCATGGACACACACAGGAAACCAGGGGATCAGGCCCAGCCAGC
>VZRH01001847.1:972633-984098 GCA_013397555.1 Urocynchramus pylzowi
GGAAACATAGTGACAAAGGATAAGAAAGGCTGAGGTGCTTTGTGCCTTCTTTGCCTCAGTCTGTAATAGTAACCCCAGGTGTTCTCAGGGTACAGCCCTGTGAGCTGGAGGAGTGGGGAGCAGAATGAAGCCCCCATGATCCAAAGGGAAATAAATGGTCAGTGACCTGCTGCAGCACTTGAATGCACACAGGTCTGTGGGCCAGATGGGATCCACCCAAGGGCACTGAGGGAGCTGGTGGAAGTGCTCACCAGACCTCTTCTCCCCATCATTTACCAGCAGCCCTGGCTCACCAGGGAGGTTCCAGCTGAGTGGAGGTTGGCAAAAACAACGCCCATCTACCAGCAGGGCCAAAAGAAGGATCCAGGGACCTACAGGCCTGGCAGCCTGGCCTCAGTGCCATGGAAGGTCATGGAGCAGATCGTCTTGAGTGCCATCATGGACACACACAGGAAACCAGGGGATCAGGCCCAGCCAGCATGGGTTTGTGAAAGGCAAGTCCTGCTTGACCCACCTGACCTCCTCCTGTGACAAGGTGACCCATGTAGTGGGTGAGGGCAAGGCTAGGAATGTGTCCACTTGGACTTCAGCAAAGCCTTTGACACCATCTCCCACAGCATCTCTTGGAAAAAAACTGGCTGCTCATGGGTGCACTGTTCACTGGATGAAAACTGGTTAGATGGCCGAGCCCAGGGAGTGGTAGTGGATGGTGCTGCATCCAGTAGGTGGCTGGTCACCAGAGGTGTCCCCAGAAGTCAGTGTTGGGCCCAGTCCTGTTTACCTTTATTGATGATCTGGACAAGGGGCTTGAGAGCACCCTCAGCCAGTTTGCAGATGGCACCAAGCTGGGTGTGAGTGCTGATCTGCTGGAGGGCAGGGAGGCTCTGCAGAGGGATCTGCACAGGCTGGATCCATGGGCCAGGGCCACTTGTGTGAGGTTCAGCCAGGCCAAGTGCTGGGTCCTGCCCTTGGGTCACAACAACCCCCTGCAGCTCCAGGCTGGGGCAGAGTGGCTGGAAAGCTGCCCAGTGGGAAAAGACCTGGGGGTGCTGGTCAGCAGTGGCTGGACATGAACTGGAGTGTGCCCAGGTGGCCAAGAAGGCCAAGGACATCCTGAATGTATCAGCAGTGGTGTGGCCAGCAGGACCAGGGCAGTGACTACCCCTCTGTGCTGGGAGCTGGTGAGGCCACACCTCAAATCCTGGGTTCAATTTTGGGCCACTTATTACAGGAAAGACTTTGAGGTGCTGGAGTGAGTCCAGAGAAGGGCAAAGAGCTGGGGAAGGTCTGGAGCACAAGTCCTGTGAGGAGCAGCTGAGGGAGCTGGGGGTGTTTAGCCTGGAGAAAAGGAGGCTCAGGGAGGACCTTAGCCTCTCTACAATTACCTGAAAGGAGGGTGTAGACAGGTGGGAGTCGGTCTCTTCTCCCAGATAACCAGTAACAAAGGAATGGCATCAAGTTGCCCCAGGGAAGGTTTAGGTTTGATACTAAGAAAAAATTTAGTCACTGAAAGGGTTGTCATGTACTGGAACAAGCTGTCCAGAGACATGGTGGAGTGAACATCCCTGAAGGTATTTAAAAGATGCATAGATTTGGCCTTTAGGGACATCGTATAATGGTGGAGTTGACAATGCTGGGTTAATGGTTGGACTTGATGATCTTAGAGGTCTTTTCCTACTAAAATTATTCTATGGTTCTACAACCATTATGTAACTCAGCTAATTTAAGTACAACTCAAAGTCCTGGCTTTGTCATGGGGAAGTTGCTGAAGTTGATGGCATATTCTGCAAAGTGTGTAGTTTAAAGCATTACTTTAAAGCCCCAGTTCAGTACCTGATCAGGTGGTTCACAGGTTTTTAACTCATCAGAATTCCTGCTTGTCATCGCTTCAGCAAGTGCTGCAGTGGAGAGAGACCAATACAGAGCAATTTAAAGGAAAAAAAGGGTTGCCTGTAACCATGGAGAAGAGGCCTGGACAGGGTGAGAGGTCTGGCTTTTACAGCAGAGCCCAGAACCCAACTCTGCTGAAGGTAGTGCTTATCCACTGGTCTACCACTTCTCTTGCCATCCAAGCTTGATAGATTTTTAATCATAGCATCAGTTTCCACAAACATTGCTTTGTAACATGTTTACCAAAAATTGTTGGCTCATCTTGCTTAATTTCTTGGGTTTACAGTAATTGTGATGCTTTGAAAGTTTCCTTTCTGCCTGAAAAACCTTGCAGTCTACAAATCAATGCTGCTACCTATGGCAACGATACTGTGGTGTGCACATTAATGTCTTTACTCTGAGCATTCCACAAAGTAACAGCTGGATAGAGGACATAGACTGTAAGTATCATATATGTAATAATAAATAAACTAACAAACAGAATACTTATTTTATGAATATCTATATGCTGGTGTACCTGGGGTAGAAATGGCTGCCTTTAGTTGGAAAAGACTGTTCCAAGAGCAGTGTGGCAAAGATGACAGGGAGTGGTAAATGGCCTGCTGTTCCACACAGGAATCATCTGCAGAATGCAGCGACACCAACTTTCAGCAGCACAGGAGGAGGTGAGAGCTGGATGCTGGAAGCAGGTGAATTCTGCCAATACTCTCACAGGAACATTGCCGTGAACTTGCTGTGAGGCCTCTGACGGGTTTTAGGCCACGAACCTTGCCTCCAGGAGTGGGTACTGTCCAGAGCAGCTGTCCAGAGAAGAGAAAGAACAAGGTAAACTTAATGATGTTTCCTTCTGAAGCTCTTTGTGCTGCTGGTGATTTTTAGCTACAGAGCTGTTCCTGACTCTGTGATTCCTCTCTAATAAAGTCTAAATTGTATGTTTCCTATCCCTCTTAGTGCAACTCCATGGATTTACAAGTTCTTCTAGAACATGGCCTATATTTTATTTTGCACATGATTCCAACTAATTAATGTGACATCCTCCGTTATTTTTTTCAAAGAGATGCTAAAGTGCTTGTCCTCCTGGCAATAGAGATATTGTAGATCTCTATCTTATCCCACCCTAGTCATTGCTGTTTAGGGTGGCAGTGTCCTGGTTTCTTTTTTCCCAGACCTTTGATAGTCTTTGTCCTTCTTTGAACCTTTCTCATTTAAAGAATAATTTCTGAGCTGTGAGGACTAAGAATATGAGGACCAGAACAGCATCCACCATGCTAAATGTGGACCAGCTTCCAGAAGGAAGCCTTTTGAGGATAAGAGTTTTCTCCTATCTTAAGAGCAACAGTCAGTACTTTCAGTCAGAAACACTTTCGTTTTTCATCAGAGGATGCTGTCAGGCTGCTGGGAGTAGAGATGGTGCCAGACCTTCCCAGTGACACACAGACCTTTTGTAGAATCCCAAAAGAGAAAGTTGAAGAGGTTGTTGCAACTTGGGAAGTCAGCCTGAGAAAGAAAGAGGTCACCCTGATGAGAACTGGTGAATGGTTGAGATCTTTTGACAATCCTTTCATTACTAGACTTCTAATATTTTAAAATATTAAATAATTTTGTAGGAATAGAGAGAAAGAAAACAAGCCTGGTTTTTGGATTTCTGAGACTTTTTCATCTTTGGGAAATCACCTTCAAAGCTGTGGTTAACTTGAGTCTGTGACATCATCAGAAAACTTTGCTGGAGGAGTGAGATAACTGGACCATAAGGGATGATGTGTGCTTGTGTGCACATGGTGAGGATAAAAGGTTCATCTAGGAAAGGATGTTGTGTTTCTGGGTGTGTGATGGATGAGAGCAGAGACCCAAGGGCAGGAGTGGGAAGGGTGGTTTATCAGCCTTCCTGGAAGAGATTAGCAAATTGATGGATGGAGATAAGTAGACTGGGAGTGACTAGCACTGAGAAGGCAGACAGCACTTGAAATGTGGGATTCAGTTTCTGGACGGCATCAGGGAGGGAGTAGGCAGTGAAATGGCAGTGATAGGTCAGGCTGTTCATGGAATTTCCTCCAGACATGTCATCTTCCTCCTTTTCTGCTCTTATGCTCTCATTTCCTCCCTTCTATAGAAATCTCTGGACGTGGCTCTGTGTACATCTGCAATAGCCTAATGAGGCTGGCAGTATTCCCTGGAGCTTGGTGGAGCATTCGCTGTGGGTCTGAGCCCTTCCTGGGGGTTGTGGTACATAATCCATCAGACTCCTCTTTTAAACTGGGAGTGTGGATGTTGGAGGATTCTTTTCAGGATCTCATTTTTCTGGTATTTTAACTTCTCAGCTGTTGCCTGAGATTATGTCCAATGTAGAAATATTTGTTCTTGCACCAGTGTTTTTTATCACAGTAAAGACTCCATGGGTAACATTGTTGTCTTCACTAGACTTTGTTCTGCTACACCAGACAAGAGCTGGTTTTTTCTCATAAGCAGTACTCTCCATTTCCAGTCGCATGTGCATAACTTCTTTTTGTTTCTCTAATGTACAGCCTCTCTAGAACTACCTTCCCCTAGCTTTAAGAAGTACTTCTCATTATCAATCCCTGCCTTTGTGGACTTCTAATATTTCTCTGCTCATTTCTATTATGTCACCCCATAGTGCTTTCATCAGGAATTCCCATCTCATGTTGTATTCAGTGGGGTTTTTTTGAGTCCATCTAGATTTGAGGTTTCAGACATGTACCTAGAAATTAAGTTTGCTCACCCACAATGCGTGGGAAGATTCAGCTGGCTCACAAATGACACTGAATGCCTTTTACTATCATATATTTATTCCTGCAAACAGCCACTGCTGCCATGTCATCTCAGAAATAATGGAGCTAATTTTCAGAAGTGTATACCTTGAACAGGTTGGAGTTGAGAAATCACTGATCAGAGCCAGGATTAAGCTGCTTCTGCACATTCTAGCTCTGCCAAATCCATGTTGCATCTCCATTCTCTTTTCATCCTTCCTTTTACTGTTCTTCAAGACTTCTAAAGCCTTGAATGCTGCTCAAGTCACCTGCAAAAGTCAGAAGTCACTTGGATATGGCATATATATTTTGGACAAGAGCTCCATCTTCACAATAGACCCTCTCTGCCTTCAGTTCCACGTGTTAGTGTTACCAGAAGTGTAGCATGGAAGTGATCCTTTCCTGTGGATCAGGGGAATTTGAGCCCTCTGAACTTCTAGTGACCATAGCACAGTATATTCTATTTCCTTGTTTTCTGTTTCGGGCTGTTTCTTTCTCTGTGGGTGATGTCTGAGGCTAAGTCCTTTTGTGGGACTTTTTTTCATCCGTCTGTCCTTGCCCACCTTCTTCCTGACTAAGAACATGTGACAGAAAGGACACCAGGTTCCCTTTGAAACCTGTCCCTCAGTCACTGTGACCACAAAAAAGACTTTATACTCAGCAGGGTTCCCAGGAACTGCCTCACACCAAACCACAAAGGAAACCCTCCAGCATCACACCAGCAAGCTCAAAATCTCAAGAAACCATGATGACTTATGAGGAGAGAGCAAACCAGAACCACAGCACTGCATCCACCTTTGCAAATTCCTCTCTCCTAAATGTGTCCAAATCAGAGAAGGGCAGAAGAACAGGCAGGTGAGCTGTGCCTTTCTAATCCAGACCCTGATGACATCTGTCATTCTCACCTGGGGACTTCTATTACCACAATCCTGCATAACACTGAGCAATAGCAAGCTTGTGAGATGCTTGATTCCTTTGCACATTCTATGTGTTGCAAAAGACACTGAGAACCAGAGCAGTTGTGCTCTGGGAAAGAAGAGTGATGGTTTTTGGCAGCCAGCAAGGTGACAAGGAGAAGTCTGGAAGTGTAACATTGATTAATTCAGTACAATATAAAACACTTTGTGACAAATAACATAAGCATGTTGAAAGGTCAATGAATACCACATAAAGTTTGGACCTCCAAGCGCTCAGGATATCCAGAGGCCTGCAGTATTCATCACAAATTGTGTTGAAGACTTCTTCCAGTCCAGTAATTGTTTCACTTTGAGACAAAGGCATTAGCTCCAAGTTCTGCCATGACAAAGTATATAGTGCTCAGTACTCTCAATCTATGCACCTCAAAGAATCTTTTTATTTTCCTCTGTTTTCTTGGCAAGATTAACTCAGATGGACTTTAACCTGTTCTTATTTATCTTTACTTGATTTTGCTTAATGAAGTCTTTTGCTGTTGTTTCAGAAATCAAAAACACTTTACTTATCCTTACGTATCAACTACAGGTTCACTGGACAACAGTGCTTTTATAAGTTACTCTTTCTAGTATTTTTGCTTCTTATTGGAACTAGACCCAGAATAACACCTCCTTTTATCATATCTGTGACTGTGTAGTGACAAAACCTGTCAGCTGTCACATCTGGTAGTGCCATGATTAATAGAAGCTATTCACCAATTGCTGAGATGCCGTTTTCCTGTAATGACAACTGTCAGCCAAAAAGATTTTCATCTATTTTCCATAATTCTGATAATGTGAGAGCACCAACCCTGTGAATGAGCCTACAGGGAGGTGCATCTGAATTAAATGAATTCTGCAAAGAAAGAAGTGCTCTCACTGCCTGCCGGGAATCTTTTTTCTCTTCCCTCCTACCCTCTGCCCTTGAGATGCTCTTTCTCAAGGCTCCCTCATGACCCACTAGTGTTCAGCAAACTAAGGAACATAAGCCTTATCTGTCAGCATTTCCAGAAGCAGAAAATACAATTTACAGTGATTTGCCTCCTTCCTAATCACAGTTAGAGGTGCAGAGAGGTGTATAGCTTTGGCAGCTGGAAGGGGTGATAAAGTCAAAAAGCCTCCTACAATTTAAGTTGCTGATAAACATGGTCAGTTTATCCTTCTCTGGAGCACAGCCGCTTGTCAGGCTGCAGGTCCTTATTTGGAATTATTTTCATGTGCCTGGAGTCAAGCCTAGGTCATCAGTTTCATCAAAGGAGGAAGTTTCTGAGGATGACCATCACAGATGCAATAAAAACACAATAGAAACCAAGGTTTTCTCTCAAAGCTTGGCAGCAGCAATAGCTTATTCCCTTGTGTGTATTTGTGTGTGTGTGTGTAGTTTGCAGACATAAATACCCTCTGTGTTTCAGTAAAGTTCCTTGCTCACTTTTGAAACATTTTCCAACAAACCCACACAGCCTTTTACAAATACCTTCAATCCCCACATGCTACAGATGTGAAGCTTTTGGGGCATTTTCCTCCTTGTCTTTCTTCTCCCTACTGGAAGTAGCAAAAAAGCCATGAGCAGAAGCAGGAGACCATGGCCAGTGCTGCATATGAAGCTACTGTATTACAGCTGATTCCTGCAAGCCACCCTTTCCTGATAACACCTGATAGCACTGCTGAGCAGCCCTTGCACATTTTTCTGCAGAGGGGAGCTTGTACTCCAGCCTTGACACTGGAAGCAGGAAAAACAGTATCTTGTTCTTTCAACTGGAGCCCAAATGAACTAAACTCCTGCCATTGTTCCCTAAACGAAGGAGGTTGTGAAGGCTTCAGTCATGTCTTAGGTTGGAAATACAAGATGTGGCTGGGGGTGTGTATTCTATTGTTGTCTGTTAGACATGAGGCAGTTATCTTCTGTTCATTGGGCCACCTGTTAAAACCAGGTGGGGCAGTTTTCTTTATCTCTTCCACAACCAATCCTCCCTCTGGAAAATACCTTCTGGGCCATTGAGTGTCACTGCATGACTGATAAAATTACATCATCCCACTGGGAGATGCTCTGCCCAGGGGGAGGATCCAAGCATTCCTACCTGGATATAAT
Organism: Urocynchramus pylzowi; assembly: GCA_013397555.1. Lineage (NCBI taxonomy): Eukaryota > Metazoa > Chordata > Aves > Passeriformes > Fringillidae > Urocynchramus > Urocynchramus pylzowi. Next base: position 980,328 of record VZRH01001847.1, read on the forward strand.
TTGAAATTTGGAACACCAAGAGCCTTTTCCACTGGATTCCCAGAGGAAGACCAGGCCCATCTACACCACCACTGGATCTTCAGAGGAAGACTACCCTTCTACAGGATCACTGCTTCAACAGAATCACATCTGTCACTGCAGGAGGACTGCAGCCACCATTTCAATTGGACTGTGTCTCGGTTTTGGAAGACAGGTGTCTGCTAAGGAAGGCCAGAGCCTCCCCTGGAATAAAGAATGTAAACCCCCTCCCTCCGAATTGCTATAAAATTTAAATCAAGGGGCTCTCAGGCAAGAAATATAGGAGCAGGGATAACAGTCCTTTACTAGGGAACCAAAAAAATACAAAAATATAAAATAAAGAAATGCAGTAGATTAAAACAACACAGACAGAGTCAGAACTCAACCTGACACCCGGTTGGTCAGGGTGTAGTCCCAGTCCAATTGGAATTGTGGCTGCAGTCTTCCTGGACTCAGTCCTCAGGCGTGGTTCTGTTGGAGCAGGAAAATCCTATCAAAGGAAAGGTGAAGATCTTCCTCTGCTGATCCAGCTGAAAAGGGGTAAGTCTCTTTCTGAGCAAAACCCAGCAAGAGCTGTCCGGTCTCTCCAGACTCCCAGCTGTATCTGTGTAGGACTGCTTGGCTCCTCCCTCTAGGCAGAGCATCTCACAATGGGATGTTAAAGTTCTTATCAGTCATGCATTGACATTCAATAGCCTGTTATCAGCAGATGTCTCCCTGGAGGGAGGAGTGGTTGTGGAAGAGACAAGGAAAACTGCCCACTTAACAGAAGACAACTGCCATACAGATGATAAATAGAATAGTATTGGTTTCACAATCCACGACAGACTGCTGCCAACACCCCAACCCACAGGGTGTCAGGTCATATTCTGACTCTATCAGTGTTGTTTTGTATTATTGCATTTGTATTTTTAGTTTTCGTAGTAAAGAACTGTTATTCCTACTCCCATATCTTCACCTGAAGGCCCTAAATTTCAAAATTATAATAATTCAGAGGGAGGTGGTTTGCATTTTGTTTCAAGGGAGGCTCCTGCCTTCCTTATCAAACACCTATCTTTTCAAACCAAGACAAGTCACAAGATGAGTGCTGCACACTATCAAATCGGAAAAAGACAAATTATGAAAATATTATAGCAAAATCTCTGTCAGAGGAAGTTTTGCTTCACAGATTTGTAGCTCTAGTGACTTTATTTTGGAGGGGAGCACTCTTGAAAAAGGGAAAACATGACTGTGTCAAGCCCAGGATAACAAACCAAACCCCTCCCACTGGGTCAGCTCACAACCCTATATGTTCAAATGCTTCCTAAATTTCTGTGCTAGTAAAAGCACATGTTCCCATAAACCTGTGGCATCGTGAGTTTTTAAAGTTATTGCTGTTGTTTCTGTTATGATAATTAGTTATTTTCTGTTAGCTTGAAAAATGGTTCGATCCTCAGTTCCCCCCATGTAAGCCCCTCAGAATGGTTTCTCCCCAAGTTGTTTACCACCTATTTTTCCCGCCATAAGCTTGCCCCTCAAAATGACTGATCTCCTGCTCCTCCCCTTATGCCTTTACAAGTTAATGTCAATCCTCCTGGTGCTGCCCACAGCCCCTGTCTATCACCATGACCACCCCTTTCATTTTCGAGATGTTTCTGTGTCAGTCACCCCTAGTCTAATATGTGATTTGTCGCCTAGACTTCCTCCCTCCTTTGTATGACCCTCATTAGTTTTCCCATGATTTACCCTTCCTCCCTGGCCCTTGCCTATTGGTTGCTCTGTATGTCCGACCCTCACACCCACTCCGTTTATGAGAACCTCCTCAGACCCTTCTCCCTTGACACTTGTCCCTGCCCCCGCTGGGGCACTTGACCCCGGTCCTGTTGGGGAGTAAAGCTTCCTTGGATCGCATACAAGTGTTCGCTCTCTCGCTCCTTCATTTTGGATGCTTGTTACTCACACCTGCCTGCGTCACCCACGCCGCAGACAACACCACTACCCAGGTGTTCTCAGAAAGAGAGCCTGGGAGTGGCCTGTCTTGTGACCCCCTCCAGTCACACCAGGAGCATCTAGCTGGCGCATCCCAGCTCCAGTGACCGAAGCCCAGGATGACAAACCGAACTCCTCCCACTGGGTCAGCTCACAACCCTATATGTTCAAATGCTTCCTAAATTTCTGTGCTAGTAAAAGCACAGATTCCCATAAACCAGCAGGTACAAGTCACACTTCCCAGCAGCCATCTGATAATTGGCATGATGGCACTTGGTGATCGCCCTTGCATAGTCAGAGTTGGTCCCTACCACAATAAGGAGATGCCTTTTTAAGCAATATACAAACCTTAAATTTCATAGTAGCAGTGATGCCAACAAATGCTTTTCCACTAAAAACAGCAATAACTAATATAGAGACTGGTACATTTTGCTTGGGAAGTCTTTTTCCTCTCTACCCTTGACCAGTCATTTACTGGCTTTATATTGTATGTTACAACATTTATTCTTGTCCAGATAACCAAGGTGAGTTGTACCTGTGTTCAATCTTTTGATTTTGACATCAAAAAAGTCAGCAGGATTCTTCTGTGCCATCTGGACTAACTGTAGCAATCAGTCATTTTGCTGAAATTTCAAAATTTTTACCTGATATGTATGAGGTTTGAACTAAGGGGAAATAGGGACAAGAAGATTAACATGACTTGAGGATATCCACCTTTAATTTTCCCTGCACGGTGTGGGATGGTGAAATGGGAAATTTCAGAGTTGACGTTACACACTCCTCCATGGCTTATACATACCTCAAAGCTTCTCTTTTCTGAAATATTTGGTTGCTGTATGTCATGGTTTAGGAATGGTATTCCACAAATTAGTAGTCCCAATTAAGAAAAAACAAAACCTAAAACCAAACCAAACCAAACAAACAAAAAAAAAAACACAAAAAAACACACCACAAAACAAAAAAACAAACAAACAAACAAAAACCAAAACCAAAAAACCCACACACAACAAAAAAACCACTACCATTCACTTCCACTCCCCACCCAGCTCAAAATACAAAGAGATAACAGCAATTTACTGGAAAAAGCAGTAAACTAAGAGAATGCACACCAATAGTGATAATAATAACAAAAGGTGTGGGAAAAAGAAACTATTTACATGGAAAGCCCATGGCAAAATACCAACCTGTCTTCCCCTCCACCCAAGGCTTCCTCTCAACTAGAAAGGAACATCCTTCTTCCTGGAAGTGAGTGTCCCTTTCCCCACCCCTGGCAATGACAGAGGAGGTGTTGAATTCCACAGTCTCTTGGCTGTGCTCCCTCCCTCTGGCCCTGGCTGGAACCAGGCCTGGGCATCTCACTCAAAATACTGAGTAGTATTCTACTCAGCATTATTCTTTCAAGCAGTATTCTTTCAGGTCATGTTGACTGGAGATGCAGGGGTTTTCCACACAGCTTGTCTTCAAGCAACTTTCCAACCTCCTTTGGCATCCCTGTCCCAGGTAAAGTTTTCTCCATTAAAAGGCCTGGCCTGCGGGAGGCCTCTCAATTAATCCTGCTGCCTGTAATGATTAGGCTAGCCCTCTGAGAACTGAGGTATTTTTGTCAATTAGTGGTTTGGGTTCTTACCACCTTCTCATCTACACCCAGCCTATTCCTCAGAGCATCTGATCTGACTAGAGAGTTCTGCAGAGTAGGAAATCTAGGCAGAAATTCTTTCATTTCCCCTTTTTTTCAAGTGTTGCCAAATGAAAAAAAAAAAAAAAAAAAAAAAAAAAAAAACCACG